>JARYHS010013537.1:0-86007 GCA_031002005.1 Vandiemenella viatica | reverse complement strand
TGCACGCACAATTTTTCTGTATTCTAATCGACTGCAAAAATTCAACGACAATATTTGCAGATATCAAACAGCAATATGGAAAGTACATTATGACGAAAAACCAAAATTTAATCTGTTGAATTTTGTAAAAATAATTTTTCTATGCCACGAACACGAAATAGCAGTACTAAAAAACTTCCATAAAGTTTTTTTTACGAATGTTTATGTTTACTGGAGGGTTAATCTTTGATGTAGTCTACAACCTCTGGATTGTATCAGCAATGTTTGATGCAAATTTTGTGAGGTTCAGAACGGATTATGATTTCCTGCTTATGTGTGCGGTCACCTAGAGCTATAAAATATAGGCTGGGTCATAAGCTTGAAAAGCGTCGTAGTTTTAAGCTAATGATATTACAAAGAAACTAGCTTCTAACCTGTCAAAAGTAACGGATTGAACGCAGTGTTCTTGTATTTCATTTCTTCGAAGTTGCTTAACATAATTGTAAACAAATAACGCTGGTAACCTTAGAAATGATTTAATGTCGTCCATATTTGTTAGTTTACTGTACCAGCGACATCTCAGGACAGAGAGCCTAAGAAAAATCTCATAAATATAAACAAAAAAGCAACTAATAATTGATATATTATTTTAGACGAGACGCTTACTCTTCTTTCAGTGTTCTGTCAGTCCATTTCTTTGCAGTGGCATAACTAAATAGAATAGCGTTATTTAATGAGAATTCTATTGCTCATAATCCAGAATTTGCAGAAACATCTCTGGCCGTTAAATGTAATCTTCAGGGATGCTCAGCCGGATAGCGTCAAAGAAACACAACGTTTTCGACAGCTGGTTCTGCTGTCATCATCAGGTGCGGAAAATCTTCAGGTGTTGCAAGCTAGAAGTCACCGCCTAAACCGACTTAGTGGAAGTCGTAAGAATTAAGTAACGCAACCTTTTATACAGATGGATCCCCAGGAAACCGCCCGCTACAGATATATTATTTATCAGCCATTTTTAATCATTAACTGACATGGTCTCTTAGAATCATGAGTACTGATATATATATATATATATATATATATATATATATATATATGGGAGAGAGAGAGAGAGAGAGAGGTTGATAGGAACTAGGCTTGCACCGCATAGGGTAGCAGTAGAGAATACAAGGCCAAGCCGAGACATGAACCCACGGCCTGCTGAGTGCATTGTGGGCATCCTGAATCCTGATGGTCAGGCACCGCTGTTCTATGCGGAGGCCCGGCGGCTGTGCTATTTGTAATAATAGACTCGCGCTGGGGTGAAAGCAGTGAGCACACACAGTGCAAGCGCTTTCTCCGGCCGCACTACTGTATTCCACACACATTTCCCAATAAAATAGCCAGCGCTCCCAGGCGTAATACTGTCAAACTACAGAACCTAATATTGCAAGTCACCGCGTGAGGATACAAACTGCTTATTTCTTACCGAAATAGTTTTCACTAAATGAGAGCAAAATGTCTGTAACTTCTGGGACTATGGAATGTGTGTCGTTCGAAACCTTAAAGGGAGTCCTTTTATTTCGTCATGTGAAATAGGGGGGGGGGGGAGGGAGGAGGAGGGAGATGATCCGGCGAAATCTCAAAGAGGGGGGTGGAATGGTCGACAGAAAACTCACGTGAAATTTTTTAATTCCTTGAAGTACAGTGGAACTAAAAAAATTCTACAAATGATGCTATTTCCGAATGGTGCCGTAAATGGCAGCTTACACTTAATTGAAAAAAGTGCAAGGCAATGCGAATAAGTAACAAAAAGAATCAGTTTGCTCACGAATACAAACAATTCAGTTGTTGACACGGTTGATTCCCTGAAGTATCAGGGGGTAATAGTACAAAGCAACATGAAATGGGACTTGCACATAACTTCTGTCGTAGGAAAAGCTAACTCAAAATTACGATTCATAGGTCGTATTCCGAGGAATTGTAATGCTCATATGAAGGAAATAGCATATAAAACACTAGTGCGTCTGCTTCTGGATTATTGTATCCGTATTGCAAGGGCCTGATTGACTCAGTGGAGAGGGTACAGAGGAGAGCGGCTTGATTCGTGACTTGTTGTTACAGCCCTTATGAAAGCTTCACAGAATTGATACATAGATTGGGCTGGGATCATTTGGAAGACAGACGACGTCATTCACGTTTAAATTTATTGGAGAATATACGAAATTCTATTACCTACGATTGCAGTGAGATACTTCTTCCACCAACCTATTTGGGTCGCAATGACCGGAGGGATATGTTTCGAGAAATGAGATGCCGTAGTGATGCTTTTTTTTATGTATTCCTTCTTTCCTCGTGCTATTCGGGATTGGAATGCGCAGGATTAGGATTGGTGCTTAGCACCCTCTGCCACCCACAATGTTTGTGAATTGCAGAGTATGGATGTAGATGTAGATGTAGATGGAAGACGTCGATGCCAACGTTAGTGTGGTCCAAGTGCCCTTGAGAACAGGAGACCTAAGAAAAGTCTCAAAAAGTTACGAGGTCCTCAGCAGGGTAAGATAGGTCGGTTGCTCAAAATCTGACCTCAACATAGGGGGGCGGAGGCAGATTTCAGGAAAAGTATCTCACGTAATTAATGGACGCCCCCTTATCAAAATTCTACCTTAAATTTTCCCACAAATCGCTTTCTATGAAAACTAGACGCTAATTAGTGGTCAATTTTACCATAAATTTCTCAGAATTCCCACTTTATTTCAAAATTAAACATACCCTACTATATGGTATGGGAGAGACTATAGGTGCCTCTTCCACTATATGTACATCTCTCCTTCGCGTGGTGCACTCCGTTTGCACGGACGAGGCTCTGGAGAATGAATGATTCCTTTTATAATGAGTCACCCCCTGCTTGCCAATGGCCTCCGAAAGGAGGGAGAAAGAGCGGGGAGCGGTTCAGGGCACCGTCTTTCGCTTGGGATTGGAAACGGCCCCTAAAGGCGAATGCATAAGAAACGATCAACGGCATGGGGATGCAGAAGGCAACGGAAGCCACTGCATTAAAGACTCTAAGAGAATCCCGAGGACATGCAAGCAGGGGCGGATCCAGGATTTCGGTTTGGGAGGGGCTTCAGCGGACTTTGGTGGGGGGGGGGGAGTCCTAGCTTGAGAGGATTTTAGTTTTGGGGGAGGGGTGCTTGAGTAAGGAAAGGGGTAGTCTTAGTCTCCTCGTTTCCTCGGATTAGTAGACCTAAAAATAAAAATAAAACAAGGTCTCCAAAATTACAATGTCGCCGGTGGACCTAGATACTTTTGGGGATGGGTGGGTTTGAGCTCCTTAGTCCCCTCCCCCCCCCCTGTATCCGCCCCTGCATGTAACTCTCTCAAATTATATGTAGTATGATGACTTCTTCCTGGGGGAAATATTCTGGAGGTAAAATTGTTCCCCAGTTGGATCTCCGGGTGGAAACTGCTCAGGGAAGAGCCATCAGAATGGATACACACATTCTACGTGTCGGAGAGTAGAATCTCATAAGTTTGAATAGGCCAAAGAGGTTAGAAAACTTAAAAATGGAGATGGAAGGCCTCAAGTTATATGTTGTTGGGATTAGTAATATTAAGAGGAATGATGCACAGGATTTCTGGTCTGGTGAACAGAGAATAAGTAACACAAAAGATGTCACTGTAGTTACTGGTTGGCGTTTAAAATGAACAAGACAATAGGGATACAGGCGAGTTGTTAATAACAGTTTAGTGACGGAATTAGTTTGATGAGTGTAGAAAACTAAGCCTTCTCCAACTACGTTAGTACAAGTGTATATGCCAACGTCACAGAAAGATGACTAAGAAACAGAGAAAATATACGCCGAAATTGAAGGCGGAGGAAAATCTAATAATGATGGGTGATTGGAATGCGATAGTGGGAGAAGGAAAAGAGAGGAACAGTGTAAGAAATTTTGGTTTAAGAGAAAGAAATGAGCCAGAAAGCTGGTTGTTAGAATTTTGAAAATAAAATATAAATTCATCTTAACGAACACATGCACTAAGGATATACACCTGGTAACGTCCAGAGGATACGGGTAGATATCAGCTAGATTATATCATTGCCAAACAAAGATTTAGGAACCAATTTCTACACTTTAAAGCGTACCCAGGAGCAAACATAGACTCTGACCATAATCTGACAGTTATGAATTGCAGGCCGAAATTCGAGAGAATAAAGAAGCGATACTGGAAGTGAACAAATCGAGATAAAATTTGTAAAGGTGGTATTCGTGGGTCTAAGAAATAACTCCGAAATGACTTCAACTGAGAACGAATGCAATGCTCTGAAGAGAGAAATAATTAAACCTGAAAAAGAACATTAGGCTTTGGAAAAAAGCTTCCCCAAAACATTTTCTCACAGAAGAAATTTTGGAATTGATGGATCAGAGGAGAAGGCACAAAAATGTTCAGGGTGAAGCAAAAAGAGATCATTACTAACAATTTACGTAAATTTGCTGCAAGAAAAGTACAAAGTAACGTAAACGGAAATGGTTGTAGCTAAAGTAAATGTGGCCTGCAGAAGGATCAAACAAAATTTGGAGAAATGAAGAAAAGATGGAGGAAATTAAAAGTGCAACACCCAGACGGGAATGGACGGATTTTACGAAACTTTGTATATATAGTATAAAGGGTCATACCCAGAACCAATTGAAATGGACCAGGCTAAGATTATCACCTTTAGATACAGTTGTCAGTAAGAAGTGCGCGCACCTTGAGCACCTATACATTCGTAGATCCTTTCCGGCATTGTTTCAACAAGTGTTGGGATGTCTTCTTCGGGTATGTCTCTCTACGCCTGCATGTCTTGTGCAGTCAGCTGTCACACAGTTTGTGCTGGGTGATCATGTGACCTAAAATGTCTACTCCTGGCATCCCAAACATGCTCCATTGGGGACAAACCTGGCGACAAGGCGGTCAAAATTGTGATCCTTGTGTTGTGATGGCCACAGTTTGAGGATGGGCACTATCCTGTTGGAAGATGCGATTTGGACGGTGGACATGAAGAGTATGCAGTACCCCGTCCACGTAGTGGTGGGCTGTCATTGTGCATTCAACAAAGACCAGATCAGTCCTGCTGTCAGAACTGATTCGCCCCAAACCATGACACCAGTGGCTGGACCTGTATGACGTTCTGAAATCACAGCAAGGAAAGCCGTTTCTCCACTACGGTTGCTTACATGTTGTCGATTATAACTTTGCCGCACACAGAATTGAGACTCGTCTCTAAACACAAATGTGTGCCATTCAGGTATCCATTTGTGTTTTGCATTGCACCAGGCTAGACAATGCTGGTAATCAAATCAGATTAATGGAACACATTGCATAGGGATCAGATAGTATAACCCAGCTTCAAGCAATCGGTTTATAATCGTCTGGGGGCCTCTGTGACCACTGCTTGGATCTGGCATGCAGTCACCCGTCTGCCAGCAACAGGCACGCACATGGTCCTGTGCCTGCTCTAGGAGTGATACAGCCTTCTCTCATCCATTGTGTAACAAGTCTGTATACTGACTTTGCTCTACGGCTGATCATTCGGGAGATTTCACGATATGATGCACGCATTTCAAACACGCCAGGTCTCCGACCTCTCTCACAGTTAGACATTTACCGAGCGTGGTGGGTGAGCCGGTTAACGCTCTGGCCCCGCATTCTGGAGGACGCTGGTTCGAATCCCTGTCCGGGCTTCTAGATTTGGGTTTTCCATGTTTTCCCCAAATCACTCCAGGCGAATGCCGGGATGCTTCCTTCAAAAAGGCCATGGCTGAATTCCTTCCCGTTCCTTGTCCCCAGTCCCATCCCGCCTTAATGACCTCGACGTCGACGAGGCGTAAAGCCACAAGTAAGAAAAAAAATAGACTTTTGGCTTTAGATGATTGACACTCTTAGCCTTGGCGTATATGGTCAACAAGAAATTTAGGACAAAAAAGTGTCATATTACACCATACCGTTCACCACTTATACGCTAAAAAATAGCAATTTTGCATAACAAATAGCCCCGTAATTCTCATACTATTACAAGTAAAACTTTCAATTTTTAATCAATTAATATCCTTAATATGGGGATACTTGGAGTCAAATTTCATTCATTCATCACAACTCGATCTGGGTGTTGCACTTTTAATTTCCGTCGGTGTATAAACATTACAATTACTGATGCAAATCCTTTTTTATGCTTGGAAGAAATACATAGAGAAACTATATGATAGGGATGATTTTATCAACAGAAGAAGGCGGGCGATATGAACATTCATGACTTATGAGATTTTGTTTTAAGGACAGGATTGGATAAAGCCTTGAAAGATATAAGATGGAATAAGGCGGTTGGAATTGATGAGATTCCAGCAGAAATTCTGAGGTCAACAGGAGAGAAAGGAATCCTAAGAATATTCAAACTAATACCCAACAGCTACGAAACAGGAGAAATTCCAACTAATTTTAATAAAAGTATCATCTTCACACTTCCAAAGAAAACTGACAAATGTGTGAATTATTGCTTTATAAGTCTAACATCACATGCTTCAGGATTTGTGATTTCAGAATTAGTGGATTTTGGATTAAATTGGAGTACAGGAGGCAGGGAATGTACAAGGCACATGTTGGTGATGGGACTTGAAGAAATATTGGTCAAAAAATTAGGAATAGTGGGTTGAAGGGGAAATATGACCATCACCACAACCTGGCACTCGATTTCATGCATAAGGAAGAGGAAAATTTTCTTTTGTGGGTAATAGTGCCAGGGATTGGAACACATTACCAAATGAAGGGATGAATAATTGACCAAAAACGCTGAAGGAATTTAAAATTAAAATTTGTTAATTTGAACGTGGTGTAAGTGTTCAAAGTGAAAAAGCAGTATGTTTCACTTTGGTGACGGCTAGACTGAGAACATTGAGACGTTACTGAATGGAATACAGCAATATTGAAAGAAGATTTTGGAGTAAAAATACACCAAAGGAAGACAAAAGTGATTAAATGTAGCAGAAATGATATCAATAACAGTAGATTAAATATAAAAATAGGATCGGATGCAACAGGAGAAGTGAATTCTGTTAATTAGGAAGTAAAATTATAACTGATGGCAGAAGCAAAAATGACGTTAAAGCGGAATAGCAGTATCGAAAAGGGCCTTCTTAAAATTGAAAAATCGTTTAGTTTCAAATATTAATGCGAACTTTTTTTATGGACCACAGCACTCTTTACATCTACATCTACATCCATACTCTGCAAGTCACAAACATTGTGGGTGGCAGAGGGTGCTAAGCACCAATCCTAAACCCGCGCATTCCAATCCCGAATAGCGCGAAGAAAGAAGGAATACATAAAAGCATCCGTACGGCATCTTTGATTTCTCTAATCTTATCCCTCTGGTCATTACGACATAAATAGGTTGGCGGAAGAAGTATTTCATTGCACTCGAAATTTAAATTTTTTCTCATATTATCCAATAAATTCGAACGCAAGCTACGTCGTCTATCTTCCAAACTATCCCAGCCCAATCTATGTATCAATTCTGTGACGCTTTCATAAGGGCTGTAACAACAAGTCACGAATCTAGCGGCTCTCCTCTGCACCCTCTCAACTGAGTCAATCAGAACCTTGCGATACGGATCCCAAACACCAAAACAGTAATGCAGATGCGGACGCAAAAGTGTTTTATACGCTATCTCCTTTGTATGAGCATTACAATTCCTCAAAATACGACCTATGAATCGTAATTTAGAATTAGCCTTGCCTACGACGGAAGTTATGTGCATGTCCCATTTCATGATGCTTTGTACTATCACCCCCAGATACTTCACGGAATCAACCGTGTCAACAGCTGAATTGTTTATTTTGTACTCGTGAACCAACTGATTCTTCTTGTTACTTATCCGCATTGCCTTGCACTTTTTGCAATTAAGTGTAAGCTGCCATTTACGGCACCAATCGAAAATAGCATCCAAATCGCGCTGAATTTCTAAGCAAACGTCGGAGCACCTTATTTCCCTATAGATAACCGCATCGTCGGCAAACAATCGCAACCAGCATTTGACGTTGTCACCTAGATCGTTCATAAATATTAAGAAAAGAAGTGGACCTATTACACTTCCTTGAGGAATGCCCGAAGTAACATTTATGAAAGCTAAGCATGGTCTTTAGGAATATCAGAACGAAAGAAAATGGAAACATTTGCAATGTGGTGTAACAGAAGAATGCTGAAAATTAAGTGGACAGACAAAGTACGAAATGAACGAGTTTTGGAAATGATGGGTGTGGAGAGAAGGTTGTAGGATATTCCTACACAGAAAAGAGACAGGACGGTGGATCCAAATTTAAGACTTGCGGGATTGGTTAATTTGTTAGCAGTGGGAACAGTGGAAGATAAGAATTGCAGAGAAAGGCAGAGATTTGAGTGTATGAAGCAGATAATTGAGGATGTGGGTTGTAAGGGGTATGTTGAGATGAAAAGGTTAGCCCAAGATAGGAAGGGATGGAGGATTGCATCAAAACAGTCGGAGAGTGAAGACAGCAATATATATATATATATATAATACTGTTACTGTGGGCAGTAAATTATTAAATTCAACGGGAGATTTACGTGAATCCCGCTAAACGAATAATGGATACCTGAATTGGAGATAATTTCATGTCAAAATTATCAGTTTTCCGATTTCAGATTTTACCATTACGACCGGGGACTGTACATTAGTAGTAGTATACAGACGCGGAAGAAAAAACACCCGCCAGGTGGCAGCACCGTCGTTGTGGTGGGGGGACCTCCCTCCCCTCCCCTCCAGGCCCCGGCGCGCCGCCACCTGTCAACCGCACGGCTTGTCATCACCGCTGACCTCAATTTGCACGACTATCGACTATTTCTGGGATGTACCGCTAACCTATGACGCGACAGCAAGGACACTCAATCTGAGTATTTCTGACACAACGCTCCCGCAGGCGAACAGTGGAAGTATCACACGCCATTTTATTTTCAGCGCACAATTAGCGACGTCACAGGACACGGCTATCAAGAATAACATTAGGAAATCCGCTTGCTTGCTGTTAACGTTCGTTATGAAATTTCTTCCTAGTATTTTGTCATGTGTTATTGATATATTGAAGTATTTTAATTCTTTGATTGTTAAATTACCATAAATTAACTTCAAAAATTATTTATTTTCATAGTTTTTGGGCAAAACTTATTGTTTCCTTCTGCAAATACTATTATTTGGCAGCAATAAGTCCTTACTTGAAAATTCCCCCCCCCCCCACTCATCTCTTTCTTATACCTCATACACATTTTGTAAGGTCATTTCCTTCTATGGATCTAACAGCCATTTTTTTACCACTCCAATTGTCTTATTGCTCTTAACATCACATTTAATGGAATTTTCGGTGATATTTATTGGCTATTTATTTCATCCCAACATCTTCATTACCAATGTGTTACTTATACACTCACAGAGCTCTATTTCATCTGCTTCATGTCTTTCAATGATACCCAACGCGACTCTTGTGATATGGCACTTATAAACTATGTTCTCTCTCCATTTCTAGTATTTCATACTCGTGATAAGGGTACAAAACTATCACATCTTACTCAAGGAATATACTAAATAGCGCGGTAGGGGTTTAGTTAAATAAAAAATAATTTATTGGTAAATCATACAGATTTATTGAAATACATTTTAATGGATAATAATACATCATTCAGTACTTATAGTTTTATTTCATGTGCTTCATAGGCCTTTCTTGCCTTTACATATTGCCCCTCCCCCTTCTTTTACCTACAGTAGTCAGCACCGAGCGTGGTAGGTAAGCTTTCGGGGGGACATGTGTTCGAATGTACGTTAGGCCATCATGATTTCGGTTTTCCATGGTTTCCTGAAATCACTCCTAGAAAAAGCTTGATATGCTGGAAATATTGGAATTTTGGAGTTAACTTGGGTATATTGTATCTCACGAAAACTGTCTCTTGGAAGTAATGTGTAATCATACACCAATGCATTCACATTCGTTTTATTAGTTACTATGTGGGGAAATATGGCTGATTCCGTATTGCTCGTTAATTAGCATACACCTTCTTTAACATTAAGGACGTTACATTTGCCGGGCATCCAAGTATGGCACGCAATATTATTTTCAGCGCAAAAGAATACATATGGTAATCACACAATTCTATTGACTGCTTTGTTATATGAGCCTAATTTTTTTTCTGAACATGCAGCATACACTATTTCGAGCGTATTATTACGGATTTTCTGGCGTGGAATGTGCGCGTGATGTTATACAATGCTAGCTGGTACAAATGATAGATCCCTCAGCAATCGTTATTACCAAACCTATAATTTTCTTCCTAGGACCTTCGAGGAGCATTTTTTCATATCTTATTGATATTTCGAATCATTATAATTAGTTAATTGTTTAGTTACCATAAAATGAACTTCTAAAACTAGTTTTTGGGGTAAAACATATTGTTGCCTTCTGAAAACAGTATTATTGGATCAAATAACAAGTCCTGTTCGTTGTACATTATATAAGGTCATTTATTTGTAGCTGCCATTTTTTTTATACCCACTCCAAGTTGTCTTATTACCTCAACACGCCTTTTGTGATATGTCAGTGTTCGAATCCCTGTCTGGGCCACCTTCACCTCTGGTACAGAACGCTTCTGTGGCTCGGATTCCACGTTAAACTGTAGGTCTCTTCTAAGGATAACAACTATATGGTTGTGAACACTTTCAAAAGCAAAGATTCAAAACAGAAGAAGGCCTAACGTGACCTAAACGAGCATTCATACTGCATTGAGGGGGGAGGAGCAAACAGCCAGCCAGTCGGTTGAACAATTTTAATATCACAATCGTCTCTTGTCTCTGATCTCAACATATTGCTCTATACATAAAAAACACACCCACACTCATTAAAGGATAAGGCAAATGGATGTAGGTATGGGCACTGTAGGTGAAACACGAGTGGTAATTGTAAATAATATATAGCAAACAGTGAGAACAATACCTGATGAGGATATATACACACTTTTTCTATAGTTTCATTAACCCTGGAACCAGAAAAAATCCATCAGTAACAGCTACCAGGTACCACACTGTTCACATTAGTATCGCCTCGCCTCTCAAATACATCAGCCATCTTTGCCATCTAGTAGCATGTGCACAAATATGAAACTGTTCACATCAGCATCATCTCATATCACCCACATAACAACAAGCCATCTAGTAACATGTGCCCCTAGTACCACAAAGGCATTAGTAGATTCAAGAGCATTTCTTAACACAGGTTGCAATGTCGTACTGTGGATCCTCACTCACAGCTGCATACGTCATAAAACACACACACAGACACACACATTAGTGGAGGAGATGAACCGCATATCCTACATCCAGACAAGCGAGTTAAAGGAAGGTCTGACCATATTTACTCATAAATACGCAGAGAGAGACATACACAAAAAGACACACAAACAAACACATACACACACACACACATTAGTGGTGGAAATGAAATACACACACTACACACAGGCAGACGAGTCGAAGAAAGATATCACCATATTTACACACTAGCTACCTTCCCTCGCAAACAGCATTTCAATTCCAAAAACTGTGGACTCCACATTAACCATGGAACCAGAAAAAATCCATCAGTAACCGCTACCAGGTAACACACTGTTCACATTAGTATCACCTCGCCTCTCACACACATCAGCCATCTTTGCCATCTAGTAGCATGTGCACAAGTATGAAACTGTTCACATCAGCATCATCTCATATCTCCCACATAACAACAAGCCATCTAGTAACATGTGCCCCTAGTACCACAAATGCATGAGTAGATTCAAGAGCCTTTCTTAACACAGGCTGCAATGTCGTACTTTTGATGCTCACTCACAGCTGCATACGTCACAAAACACACATTAGTGGTGGAAATGAACTACACACACTACTCTCAAACTGGCGAGTGAAAGAAAGGTATCAACATATTTAAACTATAGCTGCCTTCTATCGCAAACAGCATTTCAAGTCCCAAAAACTGTGGACTCCATTTTAACCCTGGAACCAGAAAAAGCCATCAATAACAGCTACCCCCAGGTACTAAACTGTTCACATTAGCATCGCCTCTCAATCACCTCAGCCATCTTTGCCATCTAGTAGCATGTGCACAAGTATGAAACTGTTCACATCAGCATCATCTCATATCACCCACATAACAACAAGCCATCTAGTAACGTGTGTCCCTAGTACCACAAAGGCATGAGTAGATTCAAGAGCATTTCTTAACACAGGATGCAATACCATACTTTGGATGCTCACTCACAGCTGCATACGTCACAAAACACACATTAGTGGTGGAAATGAGCTACACACACTACATGCGGACAGACGAGAGAAAGAAAGGTACCACCATATTTACACTCTAGCTGTCTTCCCGTGCACACTGCATTTCAAGTCCAGAAACTGTGGACCCCACATTACACCACTACATACAAGCAATGATCTGACTGTGGGTTTGTAACACAAGTTCTTCCTTCTCTGGAACATCCACTTATCACGATTTTTGCTCTAAACAACCTGAGAAAATTAGTTCGTACCCCAAAACTAACGGCAGCAAACTGTAAACAGAACAGCGAAATGGAAGAGTGCTTGGATTCCTGAAATCACTTCAGACGAATGCAGGGAAAGAGACATTCAAAAGTCCATGGCCGAATTCCTCACCGTTTCTTGCCATACATCCTTTCTCACCTCTAATGGCAATGACATTGACGAGCCCGAAAAAAGCCTGATATGCTGGAAATACTAGAATTTTGGATGGTCGTTGAAATTTGTCTGTATAACGACAGCACTGTGCCAGTAATAATACACGGTAGGCGTGATGTAGTACTCTCTTGCCTCATGACTGGCTGGAAAACAGAAAGTCTCCTTACATATCATCAGCCTGGCGAGATAGAAGGTGTGCAAAAGATGGCATGTTTGCACCATACACCCAAGTGTTTATATCACAAATAGTGTTCATCGCACCAAATTGATTACATTTACCATCAACATGTCTCTCCCTTTCTACCATTCAGTAAAAAGTGACCCAAGTACCATGAGTTGCAATAGACACTTGACTATCAGACAGATATCATAACCAGCATATTCAAACTAGGTCTCACCCACAAATCCATACACAAGCACAAACAAGCATAAGTGGAGGGACAGCAAAATCATATATCCAGACAGGACGTGTTTATGGAAAGTATCACCATATTTACGCATACAGACACAGATAGAGACGCATAAACACTCACATTTCCATGCCTACAGCGAGCTAGACACAACAACCAGCCCAATCATGACGATGAAAAAGTGGGGTAGAACCCCCATGGCTCATAACAGTAACATGTACCCCTGGTACCACGAGTAGCAGTAGACATCTGGTCATCAGACAGATATAATAACTCCCATATTCATACTAGGTCTCACCCACAAATCCATACGTCACCTCACACAAGCCTAAGTGTAGGATCAGCACCCCATACATCCAGATAAACGAGTTAAAGGAAGGTATCACCACACATACGCAAAAAAAATAACACACAGAGAGAGAGAGAGACGCATACACACGTACATTTCCATAACTACATTGATCTCGACTCAACAACTAGCCCAATCATGGCAACGTAAAAGTGGAACAGAACACCCATGACTGGCCAAAAATCATAGAAAGACACACATACACAGACACTCACATGTCAATGGATTCACACAGTTCCATACATCACCACACACATGCACATAACTGGAGGAAAGAGACTGAACATGCTAGATCCAAACTGAAGAGTTACAGGATGTGTGAAGTTTGAAATCACAGCGACGTCTCACCCACACCGGAACCCTTTCTGTCATTTAGTAACATGTGACCCAGGTACCATGAGTTACAATGGGCACTTGTCTATCAGACAGATATCATAACTCCCATACTCATACTAGGTCTCACACACTAATCCATACGTCACCACACACAAATATAACTGACCAAAAAACCATCAGACGGACGTTAAAGTGTGTGCAAAGGATGACATGTTTTTGCCATATACCTCAGTACTTAGCCCATACGGATTATTCATTACACGAAATTAATTACATGTTCCATCAACACATAGATAGCCAGTCATTGTGAAATCTCAAAGGCGAGTATAATCCTATCGTGATAGACACATAACCACATAGAAAGACACACATACACACACTCACATGTCCATGTATACACACAGTTACTATACATCACCACGCACATACACGTAACTGGAGGAAAAGGACTGAACACCGTAGGTCGAGACTGAATAGTTACAGGATGTGTAAAATGTGAAATTTCTTTGCCACAAACCTCGGTGCTCATCACACCCATCAGATTTCATCTACCAACAACACATACTGACGTATGGAATTGTCGTGTATGCATAGACATATGTGTGTGTGTTCCTATGCGATTGTGTGTCTAATTATGGGGAAAGGAGTCTACTCGATCTCGAGTATGTGTTGTTGGTAGATGAAATCTGATGGGTGTGATGAGCACCGAGGTTTGTGGCAAAGAAATTTCACATTTTACACATCCTGTAACTATTCAGTCTCGACCTACGGTGTTCAGTCCTTTTCCTACAGTTACGTGTATGTGCGTGGTGATGTATAGTAACTGTGTGTATACATGGACATGTGAGTGTGTGTATGTGTGTCTTTCTATGTGGTTATGTGTCTATCACGATAGGATTATACTCGCCTTTGAGATTTCACAATGACTGGCTATCTATGTGTTGATGGAACATGTAATTAATTTCGTGTAATGAATAATCCGTATGGGCTAAGTACTGAGGTATATGGCAAAAACATGTCATCCTTTGCACACCCTTTAACGTCCGTCTGATGGTTTTTTGGTCAGTTATATTTGTGTGTGGTGACGTATGGATTAGTGTGTGAGACCTAGTATGAGTATGGGAGTTATGATATCTGTCTGATAGACAAGTGCCCATTGTAACTCATGGTACCTGGGTCACATGTTACTAAATGACAGAAAGGGTTCCGGTGTGGGTGAGACGTCGCTGTGATTTCAAACTTCACACATCCTGTAACTCTTCAGTTTGGATCTAGCATGTTCAGTCTCTTTCCTCCAGTTATGTGCATGTGTGTGGTGATGTATGGAACTGTGTGAATCCATTGACATGTGAGTGTCTGTGTATGTGTGTCTTTCTATGATTTTTGGCCAGTCATGGGTGTTCTGTTCCACTTTTACGTTGCCATGATTGGGCTAGTTGTTGAGTCGAGATCAATGTAGTTATGGAAATGTACGTGTGTATGCGTCTCTCTCTCTCTGTGTGTTATTTTTTTTGCGTATGTGTGGTGATACCTTCCTTTAACTCGTTTATCTGGATGTATTGGGTGCTGATCCTACACTTAGGCTTGTGTGAGGTGACGTATGGATTTGTGGGTGAGACCTAGTATGAATATGGGAGTTATTATATCTGTCTGATGACCAGATGTCTACTGCTACTCGTGGTACCAGGGGTACATGTTACTGTTATGAGCCATGGGGGTTCTACCCCACTTTTTCATCGTCATGATTGGGCTGGTTGTTGTGTCTAGCTCGCTGTAGGCATGGAAATGTGAGTGTTTATGCGTCTCTATCTGTGTCTGTATGCGTAAATATGGTGATACTTTCCATAAACACGTCTGTCTGGATATATGATTTTGCTGTCCCTCCACTTATGCTTGTTTGTGCTTGTGTATGGATTTGTGGGTGAGACCTAGTTTGAATATGCTGGTTATGATATCTGTCTGATAGTCAAGTGTCTATTGCAACTCATGGTACTTGGGTCACTTTTTACTGAATGGTAGAAAGGGAGAGACATGTTGATGGTAAATGTAATCAATTTGGTGCGATGAACACTATTTGTGATATAAACACTTGGGTGTATGGTGCAAACATGCCATCTTTTGCACACCTTCTATCTCGCCAGGCTGATGATATGTAAGGAGACTTTCTGTTTTCCAGCCAGTCATGAGGCAAGAGAGTACTACATCACGCCTACCGTGTATTATTACTGGCACAGTGCTGTCGTTATACAGACAAATTTCAACGACCATCCAAAATTCTAGTATTTCCAGCATATCAGGCTTTTTTCGGGCTCGTCAATGTCATTGCCATTAGAGGTGAGAAAGGATGTATGGCAAGAAACGGTGAGGAATTCGGCCATGGACTTTTGAATGTCTCTTTCCCTGCATTCGTCTGAAGTGATTTCAGGAATCCAAGCACTCTTCCATTTCGCTGTTCTGTTTACAGTTTGCTGCCGTTAGTTTTGGGGTACGAACTAATTTTCTCAGGTTGTTCACTATATGTCCTTCGGAGCAAAAATCGTGATAAGTGGATGTTCCAGAGAAGGAAGAACTTGTGTTACAAACCCACAGTCAGATCATTGCTTGTATGTAGTGGTGTAATGTGGGGTCCACAGTTTCTGGACTTGAAATGCAGTGTGCACGGGAAGACAGCTAGAGTGTAAATATGGTGGTACCTTTCTTTCTCTCGTCTGTCCGCATGTAGTGTGTGTAGCTCATTTCCACCACTAATGTGTGTTTTGTGACGTATGCAGCTGTGAGTGAGCATCCAAAGTATGGTATTGCATCCTGTGTTAAGAAATGCTCTTGAATCTACTCATGCCTTTGTGGTACTAGGGACACACGTTACTAGATGGCTTGTTGTTATGTGGGTGATATGAGATGATGCTGATGTGAACAGTTTCATACTTGTGCACATGCTACTAGATGGCAAAGATGGCTGAGGTGATTGAGAGGCGATGCTAATGTGAACAGTTTAGTACCTGGGGGTAGCTGTTATTGATGGCTTTTTCTGGTTCCAGGGTTAAAATGGAGTCCACAGTTTTTGGGATTGAAATGCTGTTTGCGATAGAAGGCAGCTATAGTTTAAATATGTTGATACCTTTCTTTCACTCGCCAGTTTGAGAGTAGTGTGTGTAGTTCATTTCCACCACTAATGTGTGTTTTGTGACGTATGCAGCTGTGAGTGAGCATCAAAAGTACGACATTGCAGCCTGTGTTAAGAAAGGCTCTTGAATCTACTCATGCATTTGTGGTACTAGGGGCACATGTTACTAGATGGCTTGTTGTTATGTGGGAGATATGAGATGATGCTGATGTGAACAGTTTCATACTTGTGCACATGCTACTAGATGGCAAAGATGGCTGATGTGTGTGAGAGGCGAGGTGATACTAATGTGAACAGTGTGTTACCTGGTAGCGGTTACTGATGGATTTTTTCTGGTTCCATGGTTAATGTGGAGTCCACAGTTTTTGGAATTGAAATGCTGTTTGCGAGGGAAGGTAGCTAGTGTGTAAATATGGTGATATCTTTCTTCGACTCGTCTGCCTGTGTGTAGTGTGTGTATTTCATTTCCACCACTAATGTGTGTGTGTGTGTATGTGTTTGTTTGTGTGTCTTTTTGTGTATGTCTCTCTCTGCGTATTTATGAGTAAATATGGTCAGACCTTCCTTTAACTCGCTTGTCTAGATGTAGGATATGCGGTTCATCTCCTCCACTAATGTGTGTGTCTGTGTGTGTGTTTTATGACGTATGCAGCTGTGAGTGAGGATCCACAGTACGACATTGCAACCTGTGTTAAGAAATGCTCTTGAATCTACTAATGCCTTTGTGGTACTAGGGGCACATGTTACTAGATGGCTTGTTGTTATGTGGGTGATATGAGATGATGCTGATGTGAACAGTTTCATATTTGTGCACATGCTACTAGATGGCAAAGATGGCTGATGTATTTGAGAGGCGAGGCGATACTAATGTGAACAGTGTGGTACCTGGTAGCTGTTACTGATGGATTTTTTCTGGTTCCAGGGTTAATGAAACTATAGAAAAAGTGTGTATATATCCTCATCAGGTATTGTTCTCACTGTTTGCTATATATTATTTACAATTACCACTCGTGTTTCACCTACAGTGCCCATACCTACATCCATTTGCCTTATCCTTTAATGAGTGTGGGTGTGTTTTTTATGTATAGAGCAATATGTTGAGATCAGAGACAAGAGACGATTGTGATATTAAAATTGTTCAACCGACTGGCTGGCTGTTTGCTCCTCCCCCCTCAATGCAGTATGAATGCTCGTTTAGGTCACGTTAGGCCTTCTTCTGTTTTGAATCTTTGCTTTTGAAAGTGTTCACAACCATATAGTTGTTATCCTTAGAAGAGACCTACAGTTTAACGTGGAATCCGAGCCACAGAAGCGTTCTGTACCAGAGGTGAAGGTGGCCCAGACAGGGATTCGAACACTGACATATCACAAAAGGCGTGTTGAGGTAATAAGACAACTTGGAGTGGGTATAAAAAAAATGGCAGCTACAAATAAATGACCTTATATAATGTACAACGAACAGGACTTGTTATTTGATCCAATAATACTGTTTTCAGAAGGCAACAATATGTTTTACCCCAAAAACTAGTTTTAGAAGTTCATTTTATGGTAACTAAACAATTAACTAATTATAATGATTCGAAATATCAATAAGATATGAAAAAATGCTCCTCGAAGGTCCTAGGAAGAAAATTATAGGTTTGGTAATAACGATTGCTGAGGGATCTATCATTTGTACCAGCTAGCATTGTATAACATCACGCGCACATTCCACGCCAGAAAATCCGTAATAATACGCTCGAAATAGTGTATGCTGCATGTTCAGAAAAAAAATTAGGCTCATATAACAAAGCAGTCAATAGAATTGTGTGATTACCATATGTATTCTTTTGCGCTGAAAATAATATTGCGTGCCATACTTGGATGCCCGGCAAATGTAACGTCCTTAATGTTAAAGAAGGTGTATGCTAATTAACGAGCAATACGGAATCAGCCATATTTCCCCACATAGTAACTAATAAAACGAATGTGAATGCATTGGTGTATGATTACACATTACTTCCAAGAGACAGTTTTCGTGAGATACAATATACCCAAGTTAACTCCAAAATTCCAATATTTCCAGCATATCAAGCTTTTTCTAGGAGTGATTTCAGGAAACCATGGAAAACCGAAATCATGATGGCCTAACGTACATTCGAACACATGTCCCCCCGAAAGCTTACCTACCACGCTCGGTGCTGACTACTGTAGGTAAAAGAAGGGGGAGGGGCAATATGTAAAGGCAAGAAAGGCCTATGAAGCACATGAAATAAAACTATAAGTACTGAATGATGTATTATTATCCATTAAAATGTATTTCAATAAATCTGTATGATTTACCAATAAATTATTTTTTATTTAACTAAACCCCTACCGCGCTATTTAGTATATTCCTTGAGTAAGATGTGATAGTTTTGTACCCTTATCACGAGTATGAAATACTAGAAATGGAGAGAGAACATAGTTTATAAGTGCCATATCACAAGAGTCGCGTTGGGTATCATTGAAAGACATGAAGCAGATGAAATAGAGCTCTGTGAGTGTATAAGTAACACATTGGTAATGAAGATGTTGGGATGAAATAAATAGCCAATAAATATCACCGAAAATTCCATTAAATGTGATGTTAAGAGCAATAAGACAATTGGAGTGGTAAAAAAATGGCTGTTAGATCCATAGAAGGAAATGACCTTACAAAATGTGTATGAGGTATAAGAAAGAGATGAGTGGGGGGGGGGGAGGGGGAATTTTCAAGTAAGGACTTATTGCTGCCAAATAATAGTATTTGCAGAAGGAAACAATAAGTTTTGCCCAAAAACTATGAAAATAAATAATTTTTGAAGTTAATTTATGGTAATTTAACAATCAAAGAATTAAAATACTTCAATATATCAATAACACATGACAAAATACTAGGAAGAAATTTCATAACGAACGTTAACAGCAAGCAAGCGGATTTCCTAATGTTATTCTTGATAGCCGTGTCCTGTGACGTCGCTAATTGTGCGCTGAAAATAAAATGGCGTGTGATACTTCCACTGTTCGCCTGCGGGAGCGTTGTGTCAGAAATACTCAGATTGAGTGTCCTTGCTGTCGCGTCATAGGTTAGCGGTACATCCCAGAAATAGTCGATAGTCGTGCAAATTGAGGTCAGCGGTGATGACAAGCCGTGCGGTTGACAGGTGGCGGCGCGCCGGGGCCTGGAGGGGAGGGGAGGGAGGTCCCCCCACCACAACGACGGTGCTGCCACCTGGCGGGTGTTTTTGCTTCCGCGTATGTTTTGCTTATTTCGTATGGGTTTCGCCGCTCTTCTTGGTATTCTGAGCGATCAAATGTTTATAAATCCAATACAGACGGTTGAAAGGAAGGAGTTTTTTTTTTTATTTTTATTTTTTTTTTGCAACCATTTAGCCAGATCCAATTTGTTTATGTACCAACTGCTGTATCAGGCTATCATTATGATATTGCCGACACTACAGTGAGGACAGCACAAGACGAACACGACACTTAATTAAAACCACCCATGCCCGAGGCCGGACTCGAACCGGTGGCCCTTGCAACGAGAGGCCAGCGTGATAGCCATTACACTGCCATGACCGGCAATCATGAGAGTTGAAGAACACGTGTCCTGCCCGTCATGGAGCCGGATTTGACAGATCCGGCCGGAGTGCTTACTCTTTAGCTACATCCACACTTGTGGCTCTTCCCTTTCAACTTGCCTTTTCCTCTTGCCCGTTCCTCTTGCAATATGTTCATCTTGAGGCATGCCCTAGAGGCACGCCTCAGGAGGTAAGCCTTTTAGTGTCTTCTTAGGGCGCGCAAAATACCGGGCTCCTTAGTACGCGGTGCGGGGCCCCCCAAGCCGCCTCGGTAGGCACTTTTGGATTTCCATGTATCAGTGGTGCCATGACAAAAGAACAATAGTAGGGGGAGGAGAAAAATCGAACAAAGGACCGCGAGGGTAGCTGGCGCGACACACCTGGTGTGGTTGGGGTCGCTCAAGTGGTCTGACAATAGAACAATAGTACGGGAGGAGAACAATAGAACAAAGGACCGCGAGGGCAGCTGGCGCGACACACCTGGTGTGGCCTAATTAGCATAACAATAGAACAATAGAGGGGGAACTGAGGTTAGTCAAGTGGCTCTCAAGACAAGGGGGAGGGGAGAGAGCAATAGGTGTGAAAATGATTGACAGGTGGGAGGGGAGAGAACAATAGTGGTGTGAAAATGATTGACAGGTGGGATAGGGGAGAACAATAGTAAAATAGAATGATACAATGTATCCATTAAAACAATAGAACCTGTGACTTTGAATTTGAGGGCGAACCGCCCAATCCACACTACTCATTCTTCGGCCAGTCTACTTGGAGGAGCCTCATGGACGCGCAGCCGGCAGTGACCAACGCTTTGACCGTCAAGCAGAAGTGGGGCTACTTGGTTGCAAGATATTATACTGGGTTTGTTGACATTCTAGCTAATAAAGTGCTACGAGACTTCAATATGGCTACAGTGAAAAAACTAATTGACATGCATATTAATAATGTTCGTGTAGCTCAAGTGACATACAGTTCATCATTGGATTATACGCAGTTAAGACTTGAACTCATTGCGTATAAAAATTTGTTAGCATCTGATGATGTAAATAATATTGTAATTAAGAATTATGAACCCGGATATGATGTTTATGGACCTTATTAACTACATGTATCTGAAAGTGTTTAAATAAATAACACATTATATTTTATTTCTTATTTTTTATTTCACCCACCAGTGGCAATTAAAAATACATTTTCAACAGCGCATATAGCATTACAAAATAAATGTCCATTACAAAGTTTTATCAAATTATTTTTCTTAAGTTCATGTAGAGGCAATCATCCTAAATCTTCTATATTGTAGCAGACTTTCTTGCGGATAATCTCCTGAAACCATCGAGCCTTCTCCCGTCCTTTAAAGTAAACAATGGAGTCATCTTCATTGGTGATTGCATGTAGAATAGTACATAGTTTGCTAAAGGTTATACTAGCAATCCATGGTAATTATTTGTCAGCCATTTGACCGTTGGCTCGTTATCTCCACTTGATGGTGAATTTACAGAAATGCAATGTGTGGAGATAATGTTGTCTGATTGCACTACACAGACGGCAACTTCTTTGAAGATAAACGCTCCTTCTCTCGTCTTGAATCCTTGAGTGTCTAGGAAGATGATTGGCATGATACTGGGTGGCAATGATGATCGCTATCTGGTTTTATGCGAGCTTACGCACAACATTTGATAGCGGTACGTATTCCACAACACGGTCGTGAAGAATTAGACAGTATGCGGCGTTGTAGGATGGAAAATGGTCAGTGCTATCAAACTCCATACGAATATCTACAGGCCCCGTTTTTACGGACTCATTTTGATGTGAACAGTCGATTACGGCGATAGGAGCAGTAGCGACAAATTCTTCACGGTTTAGTAGCGGCGAAGGATGCTCTCGTTCGTAGTAAGTCTGTTGGAATCCTGCATACATATCGTACAATACTGTGGTGCGATTTTTCTTAAAGTCCAAATTCATGTTCTCGTAGGGGTACGCCACATCATTTAAAACACTTTAACGTTGGAAAGATTGCAGTGGTCAAATATAGCCGCACTTAATGCCTCATTTCGTTTCCTGTATGTTGGAAATCCCAAAACAACGAACCTAAGTTCTCCAGTTGTGTCGATGTTTTCAAAGACCAAATTTGAGTTTTGCTTATAGGAAGTAGCGGGTACTCCAACAAATCCCAGCTTCTGAAATTAATTCTAAGTGGCTTCCCACTGTCCACAATCTTAAGCAACGCGAGTTTTTCTCTCTCACTTACTTGTAAATGAGGCACCACCCATGCTAGTTTACTGATGTGACAATTAAGTTTTTCCCGGCGTATGGTAGACAGGAATTCTTCACGGGTCTTCTGCCGGATAAGATCTTCTAGACACGACGTTTCGGCAGTCACCTCCGCTGCCTTCATCTGGTGAGCTGTCATCGCGAAGTAGCTGCCGCGACGGTTCGGCACCGAATGTGTGCGCTTCGTGGTACTGGCTCCTTATATACCCTGCGGCCGGTGGCCCGCTGGCCGGAGCGGCTGCCTGCCGCGCTCCCATTGGTCGGCGCGTCAACCGGGCTCCGCCCTGGACTGCTGTGTCCCTTGCCCTCTCTCTGGGACGAATGTTATTCTGCTGCTGCTTCAGGTCATGGAGGATAGGCTTCCAAGCTTCACTTAAGAAGAGACCGCCATCTCTGTTGATGTTGTTGGTGCTGAGGCGAATTTCCAGCGATTCTCTAATTACGGAATCCCAGAAAAACTGCGTCTGAGCCAATACTTCAGTCTTACTGAAGTTTATGCTGTGGAAATTTTCCACAGCGTGTTCAGCTATTGCGGATTTGTCTAACTGCAGCAACCGCAGATGTCGCTGGTGTTCGTTGCGGCGTTCCTCGATGGTTCTAATGGTCTGGCCAATGTATATTTTGCCACATTCGCATGGGATCGAGTAAACGCCCGGAACTCGCAGTCCGAGATCGTCCTTCACCGAGCGCAACATGTCTCGTATCTTCGCAGGTGGACGGAAGATGCTCCTTATGCCAAATCGAGCTAGAATCCTTCCGATCTTTCCAGAGGTATTTCCAGCGTAAGGTAACACTGCGACGGATTTTGGAGCATCTTCTTGTTCAGATGTTAATCTCGGTTTTCGGGGGCGAAATGCTTGTTCAATTTGCTCCCTTGAGTATCCATTTTCTCTGAAGACCTGCCGTAGGTGTCTTAGTTCCTCTTGAAGGCTATCACTGTCCGAGATGGCTCGGGCCCGATGGACCAGTGTAGTCAAAACGGTTTTTCGCTGGGCCGGGTGATGGTAGCTGGTAGCCCCCAGATAGCGGTCCGTGTGCGTTGGCTTCCTGTAAACACTGTGCGCCAGAGTGCCATCTGGTTTGCGTTTTATCATTATATCCAGGAACGGTAGCATGCCTTCTTTCTCTACCTCCATGGTGAATTGTATGTTTGGATGGACTGAATTCAGATGTTCAAGGAATTCTTCAAGTGCCGTGGAACCATGTGGCCAGACCACAAACGTGTCGTCCACGTACCGGAAGAAACATTTAGGTTTAAGTGGAGCCGTTTCCAGAGCCCTTTCCTCGAAGTCCTCCATGTATAAGTCCGCTACCACTGGAGAAAGTGGCGGCCCCATGGCTACGCCGTCAGTTTGTTCGTAGAACTGCCCACCATACATGAAGTATGTAGATGTGAGCACATGCCGGAACAGGTCTGCCATCCCCTGGTCGAAATGTCGTTGTATTAGTTCTAGAGTCTCCGTGATAGGCACTCGTGTGAACAGAGAGACGACATCGAAGCTCACCATGATGTCGGAACCTGACATAGTGAGACCCTGGATCGTCTGTACAAATTCGGCAGAGTTCCTTACGTGGTGTATGCAGTGGCCCTCACACGCCAACTCAGACCACTGGTGGGCCACTGCATACACCACGTAAGGAACTCTGCCGAATTTGTACAGACGATCCAGGGTCTCACTATGTCAGGTTCCGACATCATGGTGAGCTTCGATGTCGTCTCTCTGTTCACACGAGTGCCTATCAAGGAGACTCTAGAACTAATACAACGACATTTCGACCAGGGGATGGCAGACCTGTTCCGGCATGTGCTCACATCTACATACTTCATGTATGGTGGGCAGTTCTACGAACAAACTGACGGCGTAGCCATGGGGCCGCCACTTTCTCCAGTGGTAGCGGACTTATACATGGAGGACTTCGAGGAAAGGGCTCTGGAAACGGCTCCACTTAAACCTAAATGTTTCTTCCGGTACGTGGACGACACGTTTGTGGTCTGGCCACATGGTTCCACGGCACTTGAAGAATTCCTTGAACATCTGAATTCAGTCCATCCAAACATACAATTCACCATGGAGGTAGAGAAAGAAGGCATGCTACCGTTCCTGGATATAATGATTAAACGCAAACCAGATGGCACTCTGGCGCACAGTGTTTACAGGAAGCCAACGCACACGGACCGCTATCTGGGGGTTACCAGCTACCATCACCCGGCCCAGCGAAAAACCGTTTTGACTACACTGGTCCATCGGGCCCGAGCCATCTCGGACAGTGATAGCCTTCAAGAGGAACTAAGACACCTACGGCAGGTCTTCAGAGAAAATGGATACTCAAGGGAGCAAATTGAACAAGCATTTCGCCCCCGAAAACCGAGATTAACATCTGAACAAGAAGATGCTCCAAAATCCGTCGCAGTGTTACCTTACGCTGGAAATACCTCTGGAAAGATCGGAAGGATTCTAGCTCGATTTGGCATAAGGAGCATCTTCCGTCCACCTGCGAAGATACGAGACATGTTGCGCTCGGTGAAGGACGATCTCGGACTGCGAGTTCCGGGCGTTTACTCGATCCCATGCGAATGTGGCAAAATATACATTGGCCAGACCATTAGAACCATCGAGGAACGCCGCAACGAACACCAGCGACATCTGCGGTTGCTGCAGTTAGACAAATCCGCAATAGCTGAACACGCTGTGGAAAATTTCCACAGCATAAACTTCAGTAAGACTGAAGTATTGGCTCAGACGCAGTTTTTCTGGGATTCCGTAATTAGAGAATCGCTGGAAATTCGCCTCAGCACCAACAACATCAACAGAGATGGCGGTCTCTTCTTAAGTGAAGCTTGGAAGCCTATCCTCCATGACCTGAAGCAGCAGCAGAATAACATTCGTCCCAGAGAGAGGGCGACGACCGCAGCCAGTTGCTGCTCCGTTGAGCAGAGTAGGGTGGAGTGTGTTGTCGGTAGACATTTACTCCAGCTTCATTTTGATGGGACATTTCTTCACTGATGGTTTGTCGTTGCTTTTGGCTGTCGATGTTTTCATGTACTGATGGGTGCCGCCGCGACCTTCTTCCTCAGAAGTGGTAGGCCGCATTTGGTGTCGTTTCGTTAATGCTGCCTCAGGGGGGCGGAGGTGTCTTCTTTTGATGTGAGGTGATTTACAAGCCTTGTGAGAAGGGCGATGAGCGAATCCAACCTTTCTTCTTTCTGGACTGAAGATTGACGGGTGGTGTGCTCGCATGATTTTCTGCCGGTGATCTTCTGCCTGGGATGATTCTTTGGTGGATGCCGTCTGGTGTAATCAGCGTTTTGTACAGTCGTCTCCGCTGGGACGGCCCTGTTCTGTTGTCTGGAGCTGCTGAACTTCCGGCGCTCCACGGACCGTGTGGTAGCAGTAGGGCAGACATCGCTCACTTGCCGGCTTGTTGCGGGCTGCGTATGTGACCTGCTACTTGGTTGAGAATTCTTCCTGCTGATTTACCACCACACGGCCCACTCCTGCGGGAGTGGAACCCCCTGGTGAGAGCTTAGGGTTGCTTCTGATCCGGATACCTTACGGTGGCAACCAAGGATCAGAACAACACTCCTGTTGTGTTGGTGGGTACTTCCTACGTCAACATTGATGTCCACAGCATCATGAGCAGCAACGGCGTCTCGGTCGATAGACCGGAAAATGAACTGGATCTCAACAGAGAACCCGACACCTACCAGCTGAATCAAGATTTCTCTAGCAATCAAGAGGAATGTCAAGAGGAGATAATGGAAGTTGCCGAATCAAATGAATTGCATCACCTGTCTCCTGAGCATCAAGAGGAAGAAGAGGGACCTGATCGAACCCGAAAGCGAACACTAGGTTCGCCAACGGATGTCATGAACGTGAAGAAACGCATTGCAGCCTATAACATCATCACCAGAAAAGTGACCCCGGTAACCCCGCCCAAGAAGAACCAGAAGAAAAACAAAAAAGCTGCAGTTATTGATTCGGATGGATATATCCAACAACCCCGCCACACCGCGCCGGCAGCGAGGCTCACTTTAGCTGGAACTAGCAAGGAGAATTTTACAAATATAGCTACCAGTAATAGATATGAACAGCTTGCAGCAGAAGAAGATACTGCAGCTCCTAAAGCACCCAATGAACCCAAGCCAGCACCCATTGTTATGACTTACAGAGAAGATTTCAAGTCTCTAGATATCTTGCTTAGAAAGCTCTGTAAAGCAGGTCATGAGGTTAAACCATCTGGCCGTGAATTATACAAGGTTATGACAAGAACCACGGCAGATTACATTGCTGTCACTGATTACCTCTCTAAACATGAACTGCCCTTCTACTCTTTCCCGACAATACCGGAAAAACTGCTAAAGGTAGTCATAAGAGGGCTACCTTTTAATATGCTCCCAGACCACGTCAAGGAAGAACTTGAAGACATTGACATAGTTCCCAGGACTGTGGCCCGCCTGAAGTCACCAAAAACACATCAAGAGATACCTCTTTTCCTTGTTGTATTAACGGATACTGTGGAGAACAGAAAAATCTACCAGATGACCTCTCTCTGCTCAGTCAGAATCACCACTGAAAACTTACGCACCTCACGGGGCCCACCTCAATGCTATAGATGTCAAGCAGTAGGGCATGTTGCTAGGCACTGCTCCATGCCTTACAAATGCGTCAAGTGTGCCGGTGAGCACCCTACCAGGGACTGCCCCACTGTCAAGGGTGAAGTACCTCCCAAGTGCGCAAACTGTAACGGTGAACATGTTGCCAGCTACAGAAAGTGTCCGGCTTTCTCCCGCTTCAATGAAAGGCAGAAGATCAACAACGCTGCCTACGCAGCCTTAATGAAAAAGAAGCGCCAACAACAACAAAAACAGCTGACTCAGGACGAATTTCCGGCACTCCCAACGCAGGAAAACCAAACTGCTGAAGCTACACTAGAAAATACTAACAACAGCCAACCAGAACAAACCTACACAATGGCCCTGACGAAGGAAACACCTAGTCGACCGAATAACAGCCGTCGAGGGAGGAATATACCTCCAGAAAAAGATGAAAATCACAACGCGACCAATGATCTCCAGATGGATAGATCAGAACGCCTTGAAAATAATGAAATCTCCGTCCTGTTACAAATGGTACAGTCCATGGTTGCAACTGTTACTACCCTAATAACAGAATTAATAAAACTCAAAGACCTTCCGCAGCAAATATCAGCTGCAGTGCAGTCAGCGGTCGAGGCCGCACAACAAAAAGTTATATCAATCGAACAACATGGCCAGTAAGATTCATGAGCTGACCATATGTGAATGGAATGCCAATGGCATTTGGCGGCAAATGGGGGAGTTCGTCGAATTTCTGCGTGACGAACAAATTGACGTGTGTCTCGTTAATGAAACTCACCTAAAGCCGGGAGTGCGTGCGGCTGTCCCCAACTGCAATTGCTATCGCAATGATCGTCAAACCGCAGGTGGAGGTACTGCCATTTACATTCGCACCTCAATTAAACACCACGAGGTTGCCCTGCCGCAGCTCACCACCTTAGAAGCCACAGCAGTGTCCGCAGAAACAACTAGGGGCCGCCTGCTCTTTATTGCAGCCTATCGTCGACCAAAAGGCAGAGTTAACGAAGATGATATCGCTATTTACTTCGCCTTCGTGGATACGTCTTCATTGCGGGCGACTTTAACGCAAAACACCATGATTGGCATTCACGCATAACAAATACGGCAGGCAAACAACTTCTCCGTGCAGTCCTAGCCAATGATGGAGTAGTCTGGGGGCCTACTGAACCAACAATTTTTCCAGCTGGGCGACTTCCAGACGTTCTTGATATTGCGATCACCAAGGATCTAAAACACACCATTGCGATCTCCACCAAGACAGCCCTCTCGTCGGACCATGTCCCTGTTATTTTCTACTTAGCTGAGGGAGCTGCTCATCGTAGTAGACGTCATAGAAACCTCTCCCACATCAACTGGGATAACTACAAAAACAGTATCTTACAACAAATTCGAAATGCCACCCCACCTGAAAACTCTGATCCCAGCACAGCAATTAAAAACCTATCTCGCTGGATCAATGAGGCAGCAGACTCCGCTACTCCGCTCCTTCGGACAAATCATCAGGGACCGCTCCAAGCAACTTCCACCACGCATAAGAGAGGCCATAACAATAAAAAACAGCCTCACAAGAGAGTGGCAGATCACACGAAATCCTGCAACTAAACGTCTTATCAATAGGATGCAAAGGCAAATAAAAGCCGATGTCCAACAGCATCGGAATCGTGAATGGGCTGGTCTCCTGGCGACAATCAATATCGAAGATGGCTCGGCCTGGAAACTCACCCGCAGGATCCTCCGACGAACGGCCAAATTGCCTCCCCTGTATGTTGGCAACAACGTCATCTCTGACCCCATCGAGAAAGCCGAAGCCCTAGCGGATGTTTTTCAGGGGAACTTCAGGCCAGTCAACGAACATCTTGATGCACAGCACATTCAGATGGTAGAGGAAAGACTACAACATTTCCTGCAAACTGCCATCCCTGAAGATGATGAAATCGAGCCAATAAACAGCGAAGAAGTAGTCAACATGATTCAACAATGTAATCCCAATAAAGCAACGGGCCATGATGGTATAGGAGCCATCCTACTGAAACAGCTACCTGACCAAGCAGTACAGTACCTTACTGCAGTCTTCAATCGGATACTTACCACTGGAGAATATCCTGACTCTTGGAAACAGGCTGACATTGTCGCGATACCCAAACCAGGTAAAGACAGGAGATCTCCAAAATCATATAGGCCAATCAGTCTGTTACCTACGATGTCAAAAATTTTTGAACGATTATACTTAAAGAGACTCAGCCGCCACATAAACCAGGATCAACTGCTACCGAACGAGCAATTCGGATTTAGAAAGAAACATGCAACTTCACAGCAATTATTACGTCTAGTGGAACACGCATTCAGTGCAATTGAGAAGAAGGAATTCTTTGGGGCCGTACTTTTAGACGTCAGTAGAGCTTTTGACTCCGTTTGGCATCAGGGGCTCCTCTACAAGCTATTAGTTTTAGGTTTTCCCCTGTCGCATGTGAGACTACTGAAGAGCTATCTCTCAAACAGGACCTTTAGGGTACTCCTTGAAGACGCCCTATCTTCTACAAGAGCAATAGAGGCCGGAGTCCCACAAGGGTCAGTAATTGGCCCGGTACTCTACAACTTGTACACGTCTGATCTGCCTAGAACTGACCGTGTTCATACTGCGCTCTACGCGGATGACACGGCCCAGTTCACCAGGAGCATGAGACCCAACATAGCTCGAGCATCGCTACAAAGAGCTTGCAAGAACATCGAAAACTGGGCCAAAAGATGGCGACTGGCATTTAATGCGGGAAAAAGTCAAGCAGTTTTTATCACTAGACGGAACGTCCCACAACTACCGCCAATCATACTCTTCGGAGAGCCCATCCCATGGACACCAACTGCCACTTATCTTGGAGTCACTCTCGACAAAAGACTAACATGGAAACAACATGTAAATAAATTGAGAGCAAAAGCAGAGGGCAGGATGAAATCACTATATTCTGTCCTAAATCCCATCAGTCGACACTTAAGGCCTAATCAGGCCATCAGGCTGTACACTGCTCTAGTGCGACCAGTTCTAGATTATGCTGCAGTGGTTGGGGCAATGCCGCCTCCAACCACATTGACCGTATCCAGACTATACAAAATAGAGCAATTCGCTTTTGCACTTCAAGCTACCAAGGGGTACGCCGTCCGCCGCCCTTCACGAAATCAGCGGTCTAGAGCCACTAAAAATAAGATTTGCCAAATTAGCTAGGCAATTCTATAAAAATTGCTCCCAATCAGCTAACCCGCTGATAGAACAACTTGGCAGCACTGCAAGAATTAATGACAACATTAGGTGGCCCGTCCACCTAACACGATAAAGAGAACCCGGAAATGACAATCCACCAAAGCCACACCGATTATGATAACCAGTATGAAATGGAAGGAGATACAGTACCGCTGTAAGAACTTCCTCCCACTCCGGGAAAGATGGAACCTGGATGAATTATGTCAATGGCTGATACGGATGTTCAGTGCTTGAAATCGGCAGATGCGGATGTTTTGCGTAAGCGGATACGGAAGTGAAAAAATTATAATGATTAAGATTTTAATATATTATTAAAATAAACTTAAAATGAAAATTAATATATTTTATGCCAAAATCTACATTTTTTAAAAGTAAAATCTATTTCCATATAATACTGCTATATTGGTCTTCATAAAAAAGTGGGATGTCTTCACAAGTAAATTAAATTATTTTTACAACTACGCTCATGTATAAAAAACAGTCTTTGTCTTCTGAACTTTGCGGAGTTCGCAGCTCGACTAATTGAAGCGTCAAGCACAAGCCCACGCCACCGCACGTCTCCCTGCCAGCTACCCGTCTATCCGCCGCTCTAGTGGACCATCCACAGTCCAACTTGTAGGACCTACGATGACCCGATTTTCCGATAAAGGACTCTTTATGAGCCGCGAATGAGTTGGATGCTGTTGGACTCCCAGACAACCAACTGGGATCCTTGCCTTCCAACAAGCTAAGACATTGGATTATGATCAGGGAAAACATCCTGCAAGTGTGCGATGAAGACACTGGCGTGCGGCGATAAAGTACGAGTGGAAAGGATTGCTTGGAACATTTTGTTGAACCCCTTCTTGTACAGAGAATGGGTGAGCGCATACTCATCTAGGGTATTTCTACACGGATGTCCTATAAGTTTGATCGTAAATAGGCCGCTTTAATTTACGTCCAAGTTCACACTTTTAAATTCATCGCTTAAGTAATAACACCGTTAATTTATTGCAAGATCGTAAGAAAAAAACAATCACGTCGTTGTTAGCTGAGAGAAGATTGGCCGAATCTCGTATAAAGAGAAAAGAATAATATATATTATTTTTATAAGGTATTTTTTTGTCACAAACCTGTATCTTCCTTCATACTTAACCGAAATCAATGAATGAGGTGTCATTTTAAAGCTTATGGTCTTCACTTTGGTCTTCACATCATATTTTAAGAACTGAAGTTTTCGGAATTCGACCCTTAAAAGGCGAAAATGTTGATATTTCTAAAATGCTGTTTTCTGTGTTACGAGTCATTTATCTCCCTGGATACCTATCTGAAATCGTTTAATGAAATATCATTTTAAAGATTAAGATCTCCGCTTTAGTAATGTCATGTATTAAGACAGAAATTTTTCGGAATTCGACCCTTAAAGGGCAAAAGTATCAATATTTTTGCCATTCGTTTTTGTGTCACGAGCGATTTATCTCCCTTAATATACATATAATCAATATAGATAAATGAGGTATCATATTAAAGCCGTGGTAACATTATATTTTAAGAAAGTAATTTTTCGTAATTCGACCCTTAAAGGGCAAAAATGTCAATTTTTTTAAAATGCCTTTTTTGTATCTAACCAAAATCGATAAATGAAGTAGGATTATGAGGAGTAATGTCTCAGCTTTGTGACATCATATTCAACCTCACTATTCATCGCAGTTTATTCGCGAAATTTTCGCACGGGTCGTCTAGTAATATATATTGCAATTAAAACAAAACATCCGCATTAAAAATTGCGGAAGCGGAGGTAGGGTTAACACAAGTAGTTTTAACACAAGTTCTCCAATAGACGAACAGAAAGATATGCCAGAAATCGAAGAAGCAAACGCTAATTCGACGGTGTAATTTCTAACTTAAATAAGCTCGGTAATGAAACATCCTTAAAACAAGGACAGTTTCTGTATTTAACACTACAGCAAAGATTTTTACGGCACAATAGTGAGTTTTACAAGCATGACGCTTGTTAAAACATTGAAGAAATTGTTGCTGGTTCACGTCTCTTATAATAAATATATTGGAAAGTAATTGTGCCAAACTTTTTCTTTTGGTCATAACTGTTCAACACGTGCAAGAAGTTCTTTTTAATAATTCAAACTTAGGTGTCAAGACAGAGACATTTCTGTTCTCAAGACATGTATTTCATCAACTTTCATTTAAAGAGAGCTCTTAGAGTTATGATGCCTGTATCCTAATTAACACTGTGCCAGATTGATCATTGGACAAGTGCTTCTAATAATTATAGGTGATTCGTGCGGACACTTGGTCTTCAGATATGTGGCTGCTTTAACTGAACGGTTTCACAGAGTAGCTTCAATTTTCAGGTAAGCAGAGCTTACTCTAACCATCACGTAAATTCCAACAGTTGCTAGAGTACAACCTATGATGCTTGACCCAGAAATATTCCTCGCGTATACATCCAAGAATTGGTTTTTAATGAGTACGGCTATTTATTGGCTTTGATATTGATCCTTCGGTCTCCTCTCAGATTCAATCGGCAGTACTATGTCGTTTGTTAATTCCTCCAGAATCCTGTGAAGTAAACTTCGTGGTAAGATTTTTCAGTGCAAAAGATCGACACTCAGCCGATAACCAGATAAATGGTCTTTTTGTCTACTATATTGGTAGCGGTACGTAACGAAGGTGTGGTAGGAATAATGTTCACGATGAACACAACTTTGGAAGCCCCTCAGTCAAACCGAGCCTGGTGGGTGAGGGGTAACCCTCTGGCCTCGCAATCGTAAGGAATCGGGTTCGAATTCCCGGCCGGCCATCCGGACTTGAGTGTCCCATAGTTTCCCAAAATCCCTCCAGGCGATTGCCACGGCGGTGGTTCCTTCAAAATGGCCATGGGCAAATTCCTTCCTGTTTCCTGACCCCAGTCCTTTCCCACCAATAATGACCTCGGCGTCGAAGAGGCGTAAACCGAAACAAAAAAGGGGGGGTTGATCAGGACGCGGTATGAAAGCGCTATTTGCTTCATTCGTCATCTGGAATTCGATTTCTTTTTCATTTTTCCTCGTTTGTGTTAGACTATGCTAGTGTTATTGATGACCATAAGTGAAAGGATAACACAGAACGGACACAACACTTAATTAAAATCACCAATGTCCTAGGCCGGACTCGAACCGGTTACCCCTGCAACGCGAAGCCAGCTCGCTAACACCGCTCTAGCGGGTTATTGTGATCACTGAAAATCCTCCGACCAGCCTTCACCGCCTTTCCGAGGCAGTCTTTCTCTTGGGACAATAGCTGTGGCGTTATCTGCACACGTCGGCCTTGACCTGGCGAACTTCCAAATGTGAGAATTATCATAGCCAATTAGCCAAAGGCCTTAGTAATAAAAAACCTTTCGTGTATTTTTCATAGCTCACTAAAGATTTTTTTTATTTGTAAATTCGACTGAACATCATGTTACCCTATGAATTTTATAAAAAAAATTATCCTCCATTTTATTTTTAAAAAATCGCCCCTTACTAAATGTAATATATATCAAATTAATGTTTCTAACGTGGCAACCTTCATTGCGTATCACCTTTCACTAGAAAACAGCGTGGCGGGTGAGCGATAACCATATTGCCTTGCAATCGGGAGGACGCAGGTTCGAATCCCAATCCGGCTACCCATAGTTCTGTTCTCCATGTTTCCCGAAATCACTCCAGCTGAATGCCGCAATGGTTCCTTTAAAAGATCATGACTGAATTCCTTTCAGTTTCAAGTCTACAATTATTTCCACCTTCGAATTGCTTTGACGTCGACGAGACGTAAAGCCAGAAAGAAGGAAACTGTGTGAAACCGGAATATTCGTTTACTATCCGTTTGTTATGAAATGTGCTACTGTTACTCCGTCTCTGTAAGCCCTACGATACTGCATATGTCATGCAATTTGTCATAACTTAGAAGAGCTCGCAAAGAAAAATTCTGGAACGTAAACAAATGGTACCCAAATGCAACACCTTCTGCAGAGCATTAATTGTCAGATAAATATCATTATTCATTATTCAGAACGCACCGAAACTTCAACGAAGTTTAGAAATTGCGATTACGGTTATTTTTTGCGTTATGAAGTAAGAGTGAGAGATGCTATTCGTAATTTATGGTTGTTATGTGAAGCTCAGTTACTAATTGAATCTATTAAAATTACTTTCAACATGTCAAGATTACAAAACAAAACTGAAAAAATGTTTGGTTTACTGTTGAAATAATGTCTAACATATTCAAAGACTGATTTCGAAAATTTAAGAAGAAACGATTAACAAACACGGATTACCAATGCCGCGAAAATAAAACATACATACACATCAATATATGTATGCAAGAATTCCAGCACCAACCTCCTTGATGATTGCACAGAAGATTTCCTGGCAAGCGGCGTTCCACACCATCATTCAGTGGCACTGGGACCGTCCACCAACAGATGTCATCTGGCGTCGACTGCTTTAAGAAAAAATTGTGTTAAAACAAAATTTATGGATAGGTGAATCGTTAATAATAATGCCTTAAATTAAACCTTAGGAAATTCGAATGAATTACCACGGGAAGTGATGAATAATTTACCAAAAACTCTGAAAGAATTTAAAATTAAAATTCGTAGACGGCAAAAGTTAGAGGGTATCAGAAAAGGTAAATAAAAGAAAAATGAATGTGTAGGGAAATTGCCACCGGAGAGTGTGCTCCATTAGAATTAAATTAAATCACAAGAAGAATAGTGTTCGCTGGTTCAAAGGTAAAGATTATTATTATTGCTTTAATCCCCGTCGACGTCGAGGTCATTAGAGGCGGGAATGGATGGGGGAGCAAGGAACAGGAAGGAATTCGGTCATGGCCTTTTTTTAAAGGAACCATTCCGGCCGGCATTTGTCCGGTGTTTAAATGCAACATAGTTTTCACGGGGTTGCAGCCGGGTATTTTCATGAAACGATGGCAATGTTTCGACAGCGTCTTCTGTTGTCTTCATCAGGTAATCGTATCTAGCTATCGTGAATCTGCAAGATCAATGCGAAACTGCCGGACATCAGACATGTCGAGCTGGAGTAGTCTACTCCAGTGGTCCGCAACCGGTGTGCCGCGACGAGTTGAAAGATGTGCCGCGAAATTTTACCCATTATAAGGAATTAATTGTCAAGTTTTTATTAATTATATTTTAGTTTCATGTGCCGCGAATTGTTCGTATTGTTGTATTCTAAGAAATTAAATGTCATTTATTTACTCACAGTAGCTGTTAGTTTTGTTTATTCATTTTTTAAATATTTTTATTCCTCGCTCCTACTGCTGCGCTTTGAGGTTCTGCTATATTTACCGCATGTTCTGCGTATGCGCTTTTCCCTCAGTCTAAACTGCTGGGATTAGCAGAACTTTCCATGCCTTATATTATTTTATTACGGTGTCGGTGCTTCTTCAACAATACTACTTTGTTGCTGTATCGTTGCACCAACGCATTGTTTGACATCACTGTAAAAACCATCGGCACTGTATATGTGAATTCTTTGAAGTGTTTTAAATCCCGCTTCCTACAATTACTTCAGTTTAGGGCTGTTGATATTTTTTTAAATATCGGATTTTCGATATTTTTTAAAAGTATCAATATCGGATTCGATATATCAAAGAAAAAGTATCGATATATCGACCCTATTATATAAAAACAATGTTACAAAAACAATACATTTTTTTTTAAAAAAAGGGGCGAAGTCTTGTTGCTATTTACTGATGAAGAGTTGTGAGATATTCTTCTGAATCAAGTTTTGATTTTCTGAAACAATATGGTTTTTCGTGACATTACGGATAAAACTTTTTTTGAAATTGTGATTTAGCCATTACACTACTACTTTACTAAAAGGAAAGGCCTAATGTGTATGATTTACTCGAAGACTTGTGAATCCAGGAAGAGGATCGAGGAAAATCTTGGCTTTTGTGAGTTTAAAAGTTCAATAATGCAACACTGTAGAGGCATTTATTTAGGTAGATGTTCTACTATCAGAGTTTGCACAATGGCCAAGTCACTTTTTTTTTTTTTTTTTACAAGAATTGTTTTATGCGGAATTTAATTTCTTTTTGTAGGTGGATAGTTTATTCTGTGTCTTCTTACTTTTTTCGAACCAAATGTTTGCACCTTAGCAAAGATTTGGTATCCGAATTTATCAGTAATCCTGCTTACATCCAATTTTTATGACGAAATACGCACGCTCATGTAAAACAACGGGATCGAGTCCGATTCGTTCTGTGCGAGCGACGCCGTGCCTGCATTGTTATCATCGGTGTAGGCCTACAAATAACTTCCAAATCAAATGTAGGAACAAAGTAAAATTAATTGTGTTTTTTATGCTCCTGATCTTTGTGCAAAACTGAAATTTAAGGCATATAGCCTCATCAAGAAGAAAGCAATTAACGTACAAAGGTTCTTTAAGACGTTTCAGCTTTTAGATTGGCATTGAAAAAACACAGATAACTTTTGTTATACCGTGGGGATGAAACCAAGTAGACTATGTGTACCAAATTACCATTTTCTAGGACAACTGTAAGTTGCATAGAATTATGATGAGAGAATGTCATAGTCATTTAAAAGAGTTTCAGTTCCAAAAAATTCCAAACTAAGGTGGTGAATGAAGTAAAATTTTGCACATTAATTATGCTTCCTAAGCTCCGTTTACAAAAAAACTTTGTTACATAAAAATAAGATAGAAATGTGGACTGTGCTTCCAGGAATTATTTATAAAAAATTAAGTTATGTGTACCAATATTTGTCAACAGCTGTTTTATAGGATTTGCTGGAAGACTATTGCAATTATTAGGCACTGGAAGATTAATTGCTGATGCAACTCGATCAGATGCCACAGATGTGGCAGAAGATACCAAAAATTTTAAAGCAATTTCTGACAGCACATGAATATTCAGCCGATCCATTTTTTAATTTAGCAACCACTGGACCAAAATTCATGTCATTAACTTCATTGGACATACTTTTCAAGAGCATGAGCTCATGACTTTCCCATTGTTTCTTCTACTATGAACGGAGAACTCCCTACATTAAGTGAAAATTTCCCATTCTTTGATATTGCTTTGGAAATGGATAACGCTTTACCAAAATCCAATTTTTAAAGCTGAGATTCAAGGTGGAGTGCCGGATTTAGGGAGAGGAATGGGGGAAAACCGGGGTGCTTGCTCTGGGCCACAACTTGAGGAGGGGGGGGGGGGGGGCGTCAAAATCGTGTCTGAAGGGCGGCGACTAAAGACGCGGTGACATTTTTTTTTAACTCTACTACCACTCTAGGTTGTGACAACAATGCGTTTGGCAGACAGTTAAAGTGGCGACATCAATGTATTTGGCCAACAATCAAGGAGGTGATTCTCGGGGTTTGGCTGGCAACAATGTTCGAAGAGGCGGCAATCTCAGTTTTTCCCCCGGCTTGGAAAAATGCTAGAGCCGCTACTGTCAAGGCAGTTCCTTTGACGTTAACAAATTGTTTATTACAGTCACCAATCTATAATAATAAGTTTTTAGCACAGCGCTTTGTAAAGGCAATCCATAATTGATAGATTCTTTTTTTCAATTTCCTATCTTAATAAATTCGCAAGTGGTATAACAAAACTGGCTGTCACATACTTTTGGAGCTCAATTCTTCTGTTGGTATGGAACAAAAAGCGTATCCAATTCACGCAAAAATATTTAACTGTGGAGTGCCAGATACAGGCTTATAATTTCCGGGACATTTCTGGGACTAAAAAGTATTTGATTGGTATGTTTAAAGAGTGAACAAAATGCAAATTATTAACAAAAATTATATTTTAGGTAAAAACAATGCTGTCTTACGTATATATAGCACCTATTTTAGGTTTATTAATTAAACTCTGGTTGAAAGTCAACATCAGGTATTATGAACCAAAAGGAAAAATACTAAACTTAAAACAAAAATTTACACCTTTTTAGGAATTTTTTTACTTTGGTTCATAATCAACATCGGGTATTATCAATCAAAACCTCGAAAATATTAAACAAAAACTGAACACTTCTGTTAGGTTCATTAATTAAAATTAGGCTGAAAATCAAAATGAGGTTTTATCAACAAATAAAAAAATGAACATCTATCTGTTGCTAAATCAAAACCAACATCAATCAAAATAAATCTTAATCAACTACTTCTTAAATATTTATTACTAGATTCTGCCATTTTCACAAATATTTCTCCGTCACTGCTATGCAAAACTGATAAAATTTCCCAGCAAGAGTCTTCAAAATTGATAGAGTTTGCAGTTCAGCCTTGATCAAATCCATGAACATTCTGTTTCGCTCTTTATTTCATAAATTATTCAACGGGCTAAAATTTGTCTCGCAAAAGCCATTGCTTGTTGGAATTGACAAAACAAAACCAACTATTTTCTTTAAATTTACAAAATCATTAGAAACGCTTGTTCTAAAGAAATTGGCCCAGATTTTTATCGTTTGGAACGTCTTTTGGAAGGACCTCAAAAACACGTTTCAGACATGTGAACTCTGTATAAATGGAGTTAATGTTAACTGCATCTAGAATTTTCAATATCCCAGAAAATTCAAAGAGTATTTTCCTATCAGTTTCAATTCCTCTGTTTTATGGACGAAAGCTCAAACTGTTCCTACATTCCATCCTCCCGCTGCGAGCATGGGATACTTAACTTGGCCTCTTGGCCACCGTGGTGAACTGAGTTTGAGAAAAAAACTAGCGTACGGGAATTTCGGGACAGTAACGCATAATTCCTGGACACGAGATCAGACACAAAATTCCGGGACATTTCCGGATTTCCCAACCATCTGGCAAACCTACCCATACTTGGTACATTACGATTAGTTTCTTAATGCTAATGCTTTTGCATTGATTGAAGACAAATTTTAAAAAACCTTTAAAAATTTCCAAACAAGAATTCGAATGAATATTGAATGAGTTATTCTACCTTCTTTTTTACTTGTGCTCGGATCGTAATTAATCAGAAGCACTAACCGAGTGTTTAAAATAAGGTGCAATTTGTAAGAAAAGTTTTATAAAATGTTCATTGTTTCTTAAAATTCTATTTATGATAATGTATTGCATGTGCAACACAGGTAATCGTTTTCCATCCAATAATAATTTGGAATATTCTACGAGTAAAACTGAAAATAGCAACTTATTTTTAGATAAAATATCGGACTCCGATATCCAGATTTTAATATCGATATATCGTCCTAAAAAATATCACTCATAAATATCGTTTTTTTTTCAAAAAATATCGATATATTGATATTTTATCAACAGCCCTAGTTCAGTTTCATCGTTGCTCTGCTCTGAAGTGGTCCGAAAACTTTGTTACTAGTTAGTCTTGATATTTTCTATTACAATTAGCAGTTTTTTTATTCCTATGAGTCTATGAGTGCAACTGGGGAAAGCGTTGATAGTGATAATTACTTATCGTATGGTTTTTTTGTGGTGAAAAAACGTGTTCAATTCCCGAGAGTATCGTTTGTGGTGAAACACTCGGTAACACTACTATGGTTTCCAGTAAATTGAAACATTTGTCATCAAAATATTTTTCTCTGTCAAGCAAAGACGTCATTTATTTTCGTCGGTTTTTGTAAAATAAGAAAAAACAAAGAACGTTCATGACCGTTACAGTATGTATTTTGTGAAAAGTACAGGAAGCAAGTTATAAGGCAGCCGCACTTATCATACAGGCCAAAAAACCACATACTATTGTATGTGAAACGCTGTTAAAGCCTGTTTACAAAGAGACGGTGAGCATAATTCTGAGTTTAGAATCTGTTAGTGACATTTCAAAATTCTTCTTTCTGCTGACACAATCAGTCGCCGAGTAATTGAAATGTCTCGTGATATTGAAGACACTATGAAAAAGAAAATCAACAGTCAAAAGTTCTCACTTCAGAGCGACGAGTCCACATATATTAACCGCCACACACAACTTCTGGTTTACATTCGCTACCAGCGCTGCCAGAACAGCCAACTTGTATTATACCGCTGTCTCTTTGAAATTATACAGAATGAAACCCAATTATACAAAGGGGTCATCCATTGATTACCTACGTGAGTGAAATTGCTGGGAGCAAAAAAAGTCCACGAAAAGTAAACAATGTATACATTGATAAATTTTGAATAACAAAAAGGAAATAGATATGCAGGAAGGATTGACAACTCAATGAAACAAAGGGCAAACACTTTCAAAAAGGTGCTGGAATGTACTTTACTTTTAACTGCTCATTTTTGTATCCAATTATACAAGGCAATCTGTTATACAAACAGGATACAAGAGGTAACCAAATTATACAAGTTTTGTATCCAATTATACAATCTGGCAGCCCTGTTCGCTACATCTATGGATATGTAATTGTAAGTAACTTATTCTTTTGCAAAGAACTTCAAGTGAAAAACTACCGGTAAAGAAATATTTCTTTTGACTGATGCATATTTGCTGCTTAATAAATTAAATGGAAGGTTTGCGTTAGTGTTTGTACATACGGAGCGGCTGCTATGATAGGCCTATTCAAGGTTTTGCAGCTAAAATACGCGAAGTAAATCCCATGTACGATTCGATCATTGTCTCATTCACCGTGAAGCCATTGTTGCTCTGTCTTTGCCACCTTCTCTGAAAGACGTGCTGGACGAAGTAGTGAAAATCGTGATCTTCATAAAATCGCAGCCCCTAAATTCACGACATTTTTTCGTTTTCTGTCAGGAAATGGGTTCAGAACTCACTATACTCCTGCTACATATAGAAGTACGCTGGCTGCCACGAGGAAAGGTGTTTAACGCGAATATTTGAACTTAGATAAGAGGTCCAGGAATTTTTGACTGTTGAAAGACATAATTACGCGGATTTATTCGCAAATGGTGAATGGGTGTGGAAGTTGGCATTTCTTTCAGACATTTTCGTACACTTGAATGATTAACATCAAAATTAAAGGTAGGAACGAAAATATTTTATTATTATGGATAAGATTAAAGGATTGGAGAATAAGCTGGATTTATGGTACATAGGATTGAAAATGGGTCGTGTGAGATGTTCCCGACTGTATGGTCACTTGTGATGGTAATAAAATGGTGATGGACTTAATTAAATAACATTTCGAAGTCCTGCGGCAGAGATTCAAAAAAGTACTTTGGAGAAAGTGTTGAAGATTTCGACTGGATTCTTGATCCATTCGTTTCAAATTTGGAACATATTTCAATTAGTATTCAAGAGGAACTCGCAGATTTAAAAACTAACAGAACTTTGCAATTAAAACTTCTCGAAGTTCCTTTAAGGTGGGTACACACTAGGCGAACGCAAGCAAACGCATGCGGCCGAATGGATGCGGCCGAATCTGTGCGGCGTTTGTTAAAAATTTGCTTGTTGTCCACATTACAACGAAGGTATGCGCTGTGTGCCATTCTTTCATGTTCGCGGGTTTATGCGGTAGAAATATTATTATACCTACCATAAATATGGCTTCAGAAGATGACTTAATCATTGCTAGTGCGGCATATATTATTATTAGTGAGGCAAGTAAGGAAAGACGAAGACGCAGATCACAAAGACGGTGGTGGATGACTTCTTTGTTCGAAAGCAGAAATACTTATAGAGGGACAGACTTGATACACGACCTTACAGCTGAAATTGGATATGGGCTTTTTGAAAATTTTTGCAGAATGAAGTCTACCGACTGTGAAACGCTATTGCAGCATATTGGTCCGAAGATTTCAAAACAAGATACAACATTCCGGGAAGCGATACCGGCAACAGAAAGGTTAATGGTGACTTTACGTTATCTGGCTACAGGAGACTCATTCACAAGTTTGATGTATACGTTCAAAATTTCAAAACAACTTATCTCGAGGATAATACCTGAAGTATGTTCTGCAATTATTGAATGCCTTAAGGAATATGTAAAGGTAAGTAAAAACATTTATTATACTTTTTCAATTAAGTAATTTATTGAACCAAATACAAAACGGTCTGAAAAGTAGCATACATATATTTTACTGGTTGCTCGGAAAATTATTTATAAAACTGACTAGCATTTGTTGAGGCTCAGAAGAATAATTATTGTTTGGTTCCAATTCCAATAATGTTGATGTTGTTGGAGCACTTCTTGAATTGTTGTCAGAGACTGTTGGGAATGAGGGTTTGTCGTGCACAATTGATTAATCATATGTTGAAGCAGATGAGACTGATTGGGCCACAACCGACTCGTATTTACCCATATCAGCGTTGAATAGAATATTTCCAATCAGATGTTCTACTATACTTTGTGTGTGGGCACTGTATTTTCTATGCTTTGCGGCTACATGTTCTCCATAAACTGTGCTACCGTCTCTGAGATTACGACTTGCAAAGGTGTCCTTTAGTATTTGATAAGCTTCTTCTGATCTAGTGTTTGGAATGTTTGAAGGCACTCGTTTCCTACTGTGTGTGATTGAATAATTGGTAGATTGATTAACCAACTTTCTTTTAGGTATTGGGACTTCTGTGTCTGATTGCTGTGTGCTGCTAAGTTCTGATTCCGTCACTTCTTCATCAACGTTTATGACATCATTGCTTGCAATATTTTCTTCGCCGTTACCCTGAAATAAAAGTGTTTATTAGTACTAAAATCTTAATCAACCCTTTCCCTATCTAATTCACACTATGACTTAGAAATTTTTTTATTTGCAGATGCCTAGTACTGAAAGTGAGTGGTTGAAAGTAGCTGACGCCTATGAAAAAAAATGTAATTTTGTACATTGTCTCGGTGCGATTGACGGCCGACATTGCGTCCTGCAGGCTCCAGTGCAAAGTGGAAGTGACTATTATAATTACCAGACGGGATTTTAGTATTGTCTTATTAGGGATTGCAGACGCCGAATACTGCTTTTTATTTGCTGATGTCGGCTGCCAAGGACGAATTTCAGATGGTGGTGTGATCAAAAACACTACATTTTATAAGAAATTGCAAAACAAACAGTTAAATTTGCCGTGTGAAGATGTTCTTGGTAATAGGAACATGAAAGTTCCATTTGTATTTGTTGGTGATGATGCTTTTGCTCTTGAATATATATAATATAATGAAAGCTTATCCCGTAGAACAAAAGAAAGGATCCAAGCAACGGATTTTCAATTACAGACTTTGCCGTGCTAGACGTATCATTGAAAATGTTTTCGGCATTATGTCTGCCGTTTTTAGAGTTTTAAGGAAAGTGATGATGTTATCACCAGAAAAAGCTACAACCGTGGTGTTAACATGCGTTTATATGCATAATTTTTTGAAAAAAAGTAAATATTCTAGAAATATATACAGTCCTCATGGTACATTCGATGAGGATAATGAAGGAGAAGTAATTCCTGGAACTTGGTGACATGAAATACAAAATAACAATTCACAGTCTTTTCGTCCAATACCCAGGATCGGACGGAAAAGCGCTGCCAGTTGTGAAGCAGTAAGAAATGAATTTGCTGAATATTTTATGGAGAAGGTAGTGTAAGTTGGCAGAATATATATGCATAAAATGTAATTGTTACATAACATTTTAGATGTTTGTATTGTCATTGTGGCACTTATAGAAAACTGATTAAAGAATAAATGTTTCACTTACCTCAGTATTTTCTGTTTCCCTCGGCATAAATTTATCCAGCAAAAACAACATGTTCTTGAAAGCAAACCACGTCGATTTAAATACGACATCAGCTCCAGAACCTGTTTTAAATGAATTTTCTTGTTTTTGACGTTCACGTCTGAAGGATCCCAATAGAGATTCCATTTTCTTTTTCGCATCTTTTGAATCACACTTCACAATATCACCAATTTCATTCCAGGCATCATATTTCCTTACTTTATTTTTATAATCTATATGACTAGGGTTCCATAAACACTCATGTTGTCTGTATAATTCTATTAATTTTAAGGAATCCAAGTTAGACCACTCCATGTTTCCTACAAAACAACAAAAATGTTCTTCTTGACGTACACACTACAACTAAACCGAACACGTGTGGTCCGAGTTTTGCTTTGATGTACCGCCTCCCGAGCGAAACCGACCGCAGGCGAACGCATGCGGTTGGAAGCGTTCATTCGCCTTCTTTTCGAGTACACACTAAGTACACGTATGCGTTCGCCTAGTGTGTACCCACCTTCACATGACGTACCTATGACTCATCCCAGCGCACCCGTCGACTACCACCCTGATATGCGACACATCTACCACTCACGCGTATGGCAACCACAAATGCCGTCCGTATGAGTCACCGCCTTGGCGCCCGCCACTACCGCCAACTTTAGTCACTAACCACGCGTTAGTCACCAACCACGCGTTACTTGCAACTTCCCCACACCTCCGCACGTGTTGCTGCCCGTCCCTATGATTCATGGACGTGTGAGTTACCCCTTCAATCTCCCTCTTCATCTCGAAGCAGCAATACTCCTAGTTCACCATTTTCCAACAAATTCTGTTCTTCACGTCAGTGTTCTAGCTCAGCGCCGGCGATTCGAAGAACTTGACTTTGGGCTTGTCAACCCAACGTGATTTAGAGCCTGTTGAGGTACTTGAAAAAGTGGGCTACAACAAGATTACACTCACGATCGAGGAATGGGAGGTGTTGATCAGGAAATCGGATGCGATGTCTAACATGTTCACCGCCGGCGGCCAAGATATCATTTCACTCTGCACGCATTCTGGGGGCGAAAACTTTATGCTTTCATCACAGTGCTGATCCTGCAAGCGGCATCTTCCTCACAGAGTCTACATGGAGGAACCTAATCACGCACAGCTTGCCATGACCACACCATTTCCAGTCATAAAAAAGTGTCGTACAGTTCTACAATTGACTTTATGCAACTAAGAAATGAAACCATCGCATATAAAAATTTGATTGTGTTTAATGATGTCAAGAACATTGTAACCAAGAAGTATGTGGTTGAGAAATAAAGAATCATGAATTTGAATTTACTAGTTTTTTTTTCACACACCATTAAGAAATTAAAAATATTTTCCACAGCGCACTTAGCATTAAAAAATAAAGTTTACAAAGTTTGATCATATTATTTTTCCTGAGTTCCCATAGTGGAGGACATCCTAAGTCTTCTATCTTGTGCCTGACCTTCTTCCTGATAATCCTCTGTCCTTTCAGATAAATAATTGAACCGTCTTCATTGGTTATTGCATGTAGAATAGTACATAATTTACTGAAAGTCACTCCATCAGTGTTCCAAGGTGTTCCATGGAAATTATGTGTTACCCCAGTAACTGATGGTTCATCTCCTCCATGTTTTGGTGACAATACACTTAAGCAATGTGTGGCGATAATATTGTCAGATCGTATTTCACACACAGCAACTTCTTTGAAAAAGAAAACACCGTCCTTCGTGTAGAATCCCTGTGCGTCCAGGAAGATGGTCGCCATGATAATGCGTGGCGGCAAATGGTCCTATCCTGTTTTATGTGAGCTTCCACACAACACCAGTTAGAGGTACGTAAGTAGTGTGTATTTGCCAGTGTGAGCCCATAAAGGATGCCGCCTATTGTTCTTGACCGCGCCCCTTCTATTGATCTTGGCCAAGCCCCCTTCTCCTCCCTCCTCCCTTTCACTAACCTCAGTTTCACCTCTCTTTGGGTGCACTCATGCGACACTAATTACGCCACTTAACCAAAACGTCACCCGCCTATTGTTCTCCTCCCCTACTACTGCTCTTTTGTCAGGCCACCTGCTCTCCCTTACCCCAGTTTCACCTCTCTTTGGGTGTATTCAAGCATTACTAATTAGGCCACCTAAACGTCACTGACCTATTGTTCTCAACCCCTACTACTGCTCTTTTGTCAGGCCACTTGAGCGACCATCTGTCTCTCCCTAACCTCAGTTTCACCAGCTACCTCGTTTCATCGACATGTCTCAACAGGTTCACCCTCTAGCAACACGTCTTTTGTCAGGCCACATGAGCGACCACCTGCTCTCCCATCCCCGCCATATATGAAAAGACAACTGCATCATTTCATCGACATGTCTGAACAGGTTCACCCTCCAGCACTCAAGTAACACGAAACAAAAAAATCATTGTTTGACGGATTGCCTTTCCTGTAAGTAGTCATGCGGTTCAATATACAGACTGAAATTAAATACAAAAATAAAATATACTTGTATAATACTATACATTGAATGCTTAATAAAATACGATTTAAACCAAATTCCTATCATGTTTCCTTCATAAGGTATGAATTGTACAATGTTTTTAAACATGGTAGGAAACCTCAACAGCACCACGTCTCTGAATTTTATTTTACACGAAATATAACACGTAATTTCTGCTCAAGCGTGCGTCGTACGAGATAGTTAAAGCACCCCCATACTCGGGAAATTATATGGTTTCCAGATATGCAGTCGGATCCTGAAAAAAATTGTTAATATTGCTAGCTACCAAAAAATATTTTCAGTCAGCCAGGCTTTGTTTCGATCCCCATTTGACGTGGGGTCTATAGCCTTTGTATCTGAAGGATCTCGATGCTTTAGCGAGACGTTTTAATAGTAAGTCAACATAGAAACTTATACTAGAATGAATACTCTCAACCCTTCACACTAATGCTCACAGATTCAATTGTCTTTCCCGCAGCCTCGTATTCACGAATAAAAAACCTGCTTCAGGCGTGCGAGTGTTCATCCATTCGACATAACAGTATTATGTACCCAAATATCTACATCTATACTCTGCAAATCACAAATACTGTGGGTGGCAGAGGGTGCTAATTCAGTGCATTCCAATTCCGAAAAGAACGAGCAAAGAAGGAATACATAAATGTATCAGTATGGCATCTTATTTCTCGAATCTTATCCCTCCTGTCATTGCTACCTAAATAGGTTGGCGGAAGAAGTATTGCACTCGTAAATTAAAGATTTTTGCATATATTCCAACAAATTCAAACGAAAACGAAGTCGTCTGTCCGTCAAACAATCCCAGCCTAATCCACGTATTAGCTCTGTGATACTTACGTAAGGACTGTAACAAGCGGTCACGAATCGAGCGGCTCTCCTCTGTACTTTCTCTAATGTGTCAATCAATCCCTTGCGATACGGATCCCAAATTACAGAACAGTATTACAAATGCGGCCGCACTAGTGTTTTGTACACTATTTCCTTTGTATGAGCATTACAACTTCTTAAAATACGACCTACGAATCGTAGTTTAGAATTAGCTTTGTCTACGATGGAAGTTATGTGCAAGTCCCAATTCATGTTGCTTTGTACTGTTACGCCTAGATACTTCAGAGAATCCACAGTGTCAACAACTGAATTGTTAACTTTGAACTCGTGAGCAAACTGGGTTTTTTTAATTACTTACTAGCTGGTACCCACAATTTCGTTCGTGTTTTGAAAGAATTTGTATTGACAGCTACCGACATCTAACAACCATAGTGCACAATGGGAGACGTTATGCTATTACCATACACAAATGCCAGTCATTTGCGCTATGTAGTTCAGAAAGCAAAGTAAAATTTACGGACATACATGCCTTTGGATGAAATATGAAAATATCTATGACCGACCACTTTCAACCCCCAATCTCCCACACTCCCAGTTACCGAAATTCGGCGAATTTTGTGATCGATGGGTGACTGTGTTACTACCACACACAAATGCCAGTGATCTGCGATAGATAGTTTTCGTTGAAAAGTGATACACCATGACACATGCGTCTTTGGCAGAAACATGAAATTACCGCAGGTCGACCATTTTCAACCCCCGTATCTCCCACACCCCCATAGCTACGGACATCTAACAACCATAGTGCACGACAGGAGATTCGATTTTTCTACCACACACAAACACGAATGCTCTATGCTATGTAGTTGTGGCCGAAAAGTGACATATGCGGAGACACATGCCTTTCGTCGAAATACGAAAATATCTATGAAGAGCAACTTTCAACCACGATCTTCCCCACTCTCTGCAACACTCCTATTTTAAGTTTGACCCATATGCAACACTTCTCAAACTGTATACATAAACCTTTTGGTGTGCAGACCGATATTTTTTTTAATGCTTAATATGCATTATGGGAGGTCAGCCCCATTTATGAAATAATTAGGCCTCTCTCTTCAAAATTACTTTAAAATCAAATTATAACACTTTATTACTCTTAATGCCTTAATTTAACTTCATCAAATTAATTTACAGAACCAACTTCACAGCTTTTTTTAACTATCCCCAGAGATTCTATATCTTGTTGAATGCAACGATATTATTCTATACTAGCTGGTACCCACGACTTCGTTCGTGATTGTAAAGAATTCATATTGACAGCTATAGACATCTAACCACCCTAGGGCACGATGGGAGACTCGATACTATTACCACACACAGGTACCAGTCTTCTGCGCTATGTAGTTCCGGCAGCAAGGTAAAATTTACTGATACACACAGGTCTTTGGATGAAACACGAAAATATTCATGATCGACCAATTTCAAACACCATATCTCACACACTCCCACAGTTACCGAATTTCGGCCAACGTTGTAATCGATGGGAGACTCTGTGTTACTACCACACACAAACGCCAGTTATCTGTGATCTATAGTTTTCGCTGAAAAGTGATACACCATGACACTTTTGTCTTTGGCAGAAGTATGAAACTGCCACAGGTCGATCACTTTCAACCCCCATTTCTCCCACACTCCCATAGCTACCGACATCTAACAACCATAGTGCACTACATGAGATACGATTCTACTACCAAACACAAACTCCAATGCTCTATGCTATGTAGTTGTGGCAGAAAAGTGACATATGCGGAGACAGTCGAAATGCGAAAATATCCTTGGTCGGCCACTTATAACCACCATATCTACCACAGTTTCTGAAATTCGGCCGCTGTTGTGATCGAAAGGTGACTCTGTGCTACTACTACACACAAACGCCAGTTATCTGTGATCTATAGTTTTCGCTGAAAAATGATACACCATGACACTTTTGTCTTTGGCAGAAGTATGAAACTGCCACAGGTCGACCAATTTCAACCCCCATTTCTCCCACACCCCCATAGCTACCGACATCTAACAACCATAGTGCACTACATGAGATACGATTCTACTACCAAACACAAACACCAATGCTCTATGCTATGTAGTTGTGGCAGAAAAGTGACATATGCGGAGACAGTCGAAATACGAAAATATCCTTGGTCGGCCACTTACAACCACCATATATACCACAGTACCACAGTTTCTGAAATTCGGGCGCTGTTGTGATCGAAAGGTGACTCTGTGCTACTACTACACACCATCGCCAGTTATCTGTGATCTCTAGTTTTCGCTGAAAAGTGATACACTATGACACTTTTGTCTTTGGCAAGAAGTATGAAATTGCCACAGGCCGACCACTTTCAACCCTCATATCTCCCACATCACCATAGCTACCGACATCTAACAACCATAGTGCACGACAGGAAAGACGATTCTACTACCACAAACAAACACCAAAAGTCTATGTTATGTAGTTGTGGCAGGAAAGAGAAGTATACGGAGAGAGACGAATTTTTGGTCGAAATATGAAAACGCCCTGCACTGACCAACGTTAATCATTATATCTCCCACATCCCCACAGCTATCGGCATTCGGCCAACGTTGTGCACGACAGGAAACTCCATGCTACTTCCACCCACAAACATCAGTGATCTGTGCTTGGTAGTGGTGGCTGAAAAGTGAAATATAGGAAAAAACACGTCTATTTTTATATATATATAAGATTTACTACATCATTCTACACACTAATGTCTGTGGAAGCCAGTTAGAATTAAATATTCATATTTTTTACAAATTATATATATTACGAAATTAACAGACACAAAAATAATCAATTAGGAATTATAATTAACTACGGTATCTATACCGTGTATAACAGATATGTTATAACTCCCACAGTTACTGAAATTCGGCCGACGTTGTGATCGAAAGAAGACTCTGTGTTACTACCACACACAAACACCAATCGTCTATGTTATTTAGTTGTGGCAGGGAAAGAGAAGTATAAGGAGGAGACAAATTTTTGGTCAAATAAAGAAATCACCCTGCATTGGCCAACTTTAATCATCGTATCTCCCACATCCCCACAGTTATCGGCATTTGACCAACGTTGTGCACGACAGGAAACTCCATGCTACTTCTTCACACAAACACCAGTGATTTGTGCTAGGTGTTGGTGCTGACGAGTGAAAAAAATGGCAGCTTAGCACTTAACTGCAAAAAGTGCAAGAAAATGCACATCTTATATATCTTTGCAATTAAGTGTAAGCTGCTATTTACGACACCATTCCGAAATAACATCCAGATCGCGCTGAATTTCTAAGCAATCGCCGGAGCACCCTCATTTCCCAATAAATAAATGCATCATAAGAAAAAAATCAAATCCTGCAATTGGCTTGTTTCCACTAGGATAAATCGGGCGTATAGTAGTTTTTAATGATTAATCATGCTAAGGAGATAACATAAAACAACCTTATTTAATATAAAAGATAAAGAATATAGAATTATTTATATAGAACAATAGAAAGTCTGACAAAATCAGCCATAGATTGACACTGGGACCGCGAACGCCAAATGAGAAAGCATTAACGTCCATAGCCGTCCCCTAGGCGCCAGCAAAGTGGTTGGACATTTACATGTAAGAGAATCACCTTGCGTAGTAAATTTTCGTTTGTAGCAACTTCTGTGTTGGTAGATTAGTTTATTGTTAGATTATTTGTCGAAAGAGAGAGTTTAATTCATTATGGGCACAAGGTTTAGAAAGCAACCAGTTTCGTAATCTGCCCAAAATTGACGCCGTAGCCGTTTGGAAAGATTTTTCGCCTCAAACATTGAACTTCTACTCGTCGGAATTCCGCAATGCAAAAACTTCAATGGAAGTATATACAAGTGTCAAATATATTATAAGCTGAAATCAGTTTCGTAAACAATAATCTATTGCTTCGACGTACGTTTTTAAGTTAAATGATATGGTTTTGATGTTACTTTTGCGAAGTATAAGCAACTGTTAGGGAGTTCTATAATTACCGTGACGTCGCAATATGATAACGAATTCTTGTAAAACGCGATGAAACAAATCGAAAATAAAGAATAATGTTTTTTGATATCTCGCTTCGTTTTCGAGATATAGCACGTTAAAAATGAGTTATAGTTCCTTGTGCTTTTGGTGACGTTGTTCGGTACTATTATTTCTGTGCCGTGTCCATGGGCGTCTCCAGCGAGGGGCAGAGGGGGGCTGCTCCCCCCCCTAGAAGAAAAATTAAGTTGCCTTCAGTACGCTTCGACGAGTGAAGAACTAGTTCAGGAGCACTTTGCGAGATTGACTGGATTATGTCTGATGGGTGTGCATCGAAATTTCGTGAAAGAATACCATGACAAACAAAATTATTGAAATTGAAAATCCGAGACAATGTTTACATAAAAAACTAACCGACATACGATCTTAATTAACTACATAGTAGGTCCTCAGATTAAGTAGTTGGGTTACTATATTAATCAATGATAAAAATAGTTTCCTGAATAGGTTTGAGTTTGATTTTGTAATGTCATGTTTCAGTCCCCCACCCCACTTCCTCGAAACCAAAATGAGTTGCCCCCCCCCCCCTAGTTCAAATCCTGCCCCCTCTAGTTCTGATCCTGGATACGCCCTTGCCGTGTCTTAACTTTTCAGCTGCATCAAGCCTAAGGTATATTTCTTTTTTATATATATAAACCTTATCTAGAAAAATATATCGTCAAAAACAGGGGTGGTAAATTTTAAAGCTATGACACTGCCAGTTTCCAGTCTGCTCTAAGCTTCATATCAGCCTAACATCATCTTTCAGTTACGATATCTCGAGAACCAAGAGAGATATTAAAAACAATTATTCTTTATTTTTGAATTGTTTCGTCAAGCAGCTTAAGAATCTATCATCAGATTGTGGCGCCACTTAATGCTGTTTATTCTATGAAAAATAACACTAAAGAAAGATTTTAGAACATAAAACCCAAACAAACTCAACTCATACCTTATTACATTATCATTACTTGAAATAGTGGTTCTGCAAAATTCATCATTTTTGCTTTGGATTTAGAAATATATTATGCACAAACACTTACATCAAAATGGTCTTCACAAAAATAGATATTTCTGGCTGCAGGTAAACTGTGAGCATCCTCCCTCCTTGCAAGTTTTAACCACTTTCTCCGTATTTTTTCATTGTTTGGAACATATATAATAACTTATCTGGTGTTTTTATTGTGTGCTTCTACACTTCGGCACTACACAGTACTTATACAACGAGGAACTCATGTTTAACTAAAGAAAATCTACACCTGCCATATACGTACATGACTGTTTACATTCATATCAGACGCTATGACGTCATCCAAGACGCAATGACAGTCTAGAGCGTTTTTGAGCTAAATTTAAATTCCCTTTTACAAATGCAAAATACATAATGTAAATGTTCGATTCTTTACAAAATAAGATGTTTTTTGAGTAAAATAGATAATAAGGTGAAGTATTAACTTATTTTTCAAATTTAGTCAACTACCCAACGTTGTCACCGAGAACGTTCATAATTAAGAAAAGAAGTGGTCCTATTACACTTCCTTGAGGAAAGCCCGAAGTAACACAGGCTTCCCCGTCACAACGACATACTGTTTCCGACCAATTAGAAAATCGCGTATCCATTCGCAAATCTGATCAGATATACCGTACGCTCGGATCTTCGCTAAGAGTCGTTGTGTGGTACAGAGTCAAAAGCTTTCTGAAAATCCAAGAAAATAGCATCAACTTGTGATCCTGCATCAATAACTTTCATTACATCATGCGAAAATAGAGCCAGTTGCGTTTCACACGATCGGTTCTTCCCGAAATCCGTGTGGTTTGCTGTAAGTAACTCGTTGTCATCTAGAAACCCTCATAACGATGGGGCATATGACATGCTCCAGATTCTACTGCCCACGAGATGTTAGAGATATGGGTTGATAATACTAGGGATCTCTCAGATCTCCTTTCTTGAAAAACGGGACTCACCTGGCGCTATTTTCCAGTACGAAGGTACTTTTCTTTCTTCTAAAAGATTTACGATATATATCTGACGGAAGTGGTTTCTTTTCTTCCGCGTATTCCGAAAATACTCTTACTGGTATTCCACGGGACCCCGCGCTTTTCCCCCACTTCAGGAGCTTTAATTGCTTTATGATATCTACAACTATCAATTGTACTGGATCCATCTCAAATTCTACACGCCGTGGAAAAAACGGGAAATGTTTTCCGTGTTTTGTCAGTAAAGGAATTTTTAAATTCGGTGTTTTAAATACAGTAGCCTTGTCCGTGGCTGTCATCAATTGTCCCGACCATCTTGTAGTAGAAACTGGCATATTGTTGTCACAATCACTTTTTTTTACATACGACCATAAGTTCTTTGGATTTTCAATGAGGCTCTTGGAAAGTGAGTTGCCAACGAAAGTCATTAAAGGCCTCGCGCATCGCAATCTTGACGCTGTTCTCTTGTCTCAGCTAACTTTTCTAAATCACTCCTATACATCGTCCTTTCTTGAGCGTGCATGAATCTTCCTTTGCTTTTTAAGTAACCTTTTAACTTACACGTGTATACCCCGGGGGATCGTTCCCATCCCTGATTGTCCTTTTCGGTATATGTAAGTCCATACCTTCCCTGATTATATTTATCAATCGAAGCCACATCTCTTCAACAGAGTTTCTTCCTTCTATAAAGGTAATGTAATTATCCCTCAAAACTTACTTAAACTCTCCTTTGGGACCTTTTAGAACCTGTAAACGACCCTTTCTTTTTATTTTTGCGCGCGGCTGTTAATTTTACTGTAGTAATTACAGCTTTATGATCACTTATTCCCGTGGTGGTAGAAATCTCCGTGAATAATTCAGGCCTATTTGTACGAGAATATCTAAATGTTTTCGATATCGTTGTGGTCCCGCGTTGGTTTCAGTGACGAGCTGCTCAAGATTAAGATCTGAGAAAAGGTCAAGTATAATCTCACAGGATATTTTATCCCTGTCAGCAGTAACGTAGGCGTAATTAGTCCAGTCGATATAAGGAAAGTTGAATTCACCTCCCAGTATTATTCCATGATCCGGAAATTGACGAGCTATTTTACTTACGTTATTTCTTAAGGCCTCAGCAAAACCTACATCTGCATCTGGTGGACGATAGAAAGATCCTATTACAAGTTTGTCCTAACTAGTTTTAGTCTAATACATAGGATTTCAAATACCATTTCAATATTTATTTCGTTACAAGGCAGGTGTTTACTAACAGCTATAAATACACCACCATCCATTTAAAGTAACCTATACTTATTGTTAAAAATTTCTGCTGAACTTATATCCGGTTTTAACCAGTTTTCAGTACCTAATACAAAATGAGCTTCTGTGCTACTAAAAATGCTTTCACACGCTCAGGCTGCTTATTACAAACACTTCTACAGTTAATAACGAGTACATTTAACGGTCGAGATTGATTTACATTACTCCTAACATATGGTTCCGAATTTAATTGTGCTGCCCGTAATTATAATCCCAGTTTCGGGTCTTCCTCCCTTAGCCTAAAAAATCCCCCAATGCACTCCACAGGGCCCCTGCCACCCGTGTAGCCCATTCACATGTGTAGTGCACACCTGATCTATACAAGGGAACCCTACACGACTCGACCCCAGGACGAAGATCTAGGAATCTGCAGCCATGATTATCGCAGAAACGACGCAGTCTCTGGTTCAGACCCTCGACTCGGCTCTGAAGTAGAGGTTCAAAGTCAGTTCTATCGACAATGCTGCAGATGGTTAACGCAGCCGAAATCTGCGGTCATCAACCACATAGATCACCCTATTCGCAAGCCACTGGAATGAAGAGAGGACATCCTCCGGCAAGCATCATTGGTGCCGACATGAGCTACAATCCGCAGCTGGCTACACCTCGTCCGCTCAATGGTGTCCGGGATGGCCCGTTCCAAATCTTGGATCAGACCTCCCGGAAAAGCAATGGACTTCATCCCCGCCCAAAGAGGCTGAATGAAACGCCTATCGTTGAAGCTACCTATCACCACAATACCCATCTGTGATCCCTCAGACCTCGCGGATGGGAGGGCTGGCAACTCGCTGATTAACGATTGTGGAACTGAATCAGTTCCAGACAACACATCAAACCTATTGGACAGTGGTACTGGCTTCTCCTCCTGGAATTCAGTCTTGTACGACTGGGTGGCGTCGACGTCCGGAAAATCACGCGCCAGACACCGTACGATGAACCAGTAAATTCAACAGGGTCACCCCTTACACATCTGCTGCAGCTTCGTTAGCGAAGATCAGCCACCTCAGCCCGCGTCTGCACACAGCAGGTCCTAGTCCCTACACATATTACTTTGAAAGCAAAAACTACGGAGAGGATGAAATTTGAACTAACCGAGTGATCCAAATAAACTGTTCCTAACTAACCAACCGCTAGGCACGACATAAATAAAACCTACTGAGGTAATAAATTTAGACCAGACGATGTATACTGCACCAAGTAGTTAACAGGACGTACTGATAAACATTGTTAGCCAAGCTCTGTACTAAATAAAAAACGAATAAGCTTTATATTTTTTTATTTACCCTTCATTTAAACAGCTTAATATCTTAGTGACTAAATTACGTATTAATTTTTACATTGTTGATTTACATAGTGTTTTGTACAAAATATTTACATGCAAGGAATTTGGCATACAGTTCCGTTACACTTTGACTTACTGTCTAATTCTATAATATTACATTTGGTCTTGCTTACAGTAATAACAGTTACAGCTGCTATTGCAAAATTTAATGTTATATTGAATCACAAATATCGCTTATTGTTGTTATAGTGCTAGTGGTTTTTATTGAAATATTCCAGTTATTCTTAGAGTATCCCATTATTCAGTTAGTTGTAGTTAATCCAGTTTGTACATATCTTTCTGTAATCTATGATTTAGTTACCGGATTACTGGGTAATAACAATTGCTTATAAGTAACATTCACTTAATTATATGTTCTCAGCCACTACAGTCCTGAGCCAGTTTAAATTTACAGCATCCTGGCTTACCATTAATATGGAAATTAACTCCCAAATATTGTTATGATTCATCGTGTATTTGTGCAAAAGTCAATGATCATTCCCTCTAAATTACAAACAAGACTGTTTTGGCCGTGGTAGAAGCACTTTGTTTGCTGTAAGTGGTATGCTGACGTTTGCTCATTCTGCCACGCCATCGTTCTGACTCAGGCCTGTAGTGGCTTGGTTCCGTTCTAACAATGGTAGAATTACTTAATTTAATAGTTATACATTTGAATTTTTTTTGTGCAATAATCACCTCTGGTATTATAATCTACTTTTCCCCTATAAGGCCTTATCCGTTTCTATGTTACCAAAAAAAAAAAAACTACTATCCTATAGAAAAAGAATATAATTAAATGCAATCACGAATACAGCACGCTGCTGCAATTCAATTAAAGCAAACGCTATCACAACTCTTAAAAATTAAGTAAACAGATGGCGGCACTCGTCACTATGGTTGCTGGAGTTCAATGAGCTACTGCTCTGTGAAGACAGAAGATATTCAAAGATAAAATCTAACTACAACACTTTCAATAAAATACACAGAAATGGCGGCACATGACGGTTGCTCGAGATCAACTAGCTTTGCACGTATGTGTTCAACCAAATGTAATGGAGATGCTTGTTAACCTTCATGATACGCATTTCGTCGGTACGCGTCTATAAAAATAAGCGATTGAATTTATACCCTTGCCTCAATTCACTCAACATAGGCAGCCTTTTGTGGAGGTCATTAAGGCACTATGGCTAATGCATTTGGCGGCCATGTATGAATCCACGATGCTCCTCTGGGGGATCTACTGTTCTATTGTTAAGCTGCCTGCTCCCTCTAACCGCCGTCACCTGCCTTCCACACCCTACCAGGTGTTAAGCAACAGCTGCACCTTGTGTTGTTCTATTGCTAGGCCAACTGCTCCCTCTAACCGTTATCTGCCTTTCCAATAGGTGCGAAGGAACAGCTGCCCTTTGTATTGTTCAATTGTTAATCCAACTGCTCCCTCTAACCGTCATCTGCCTTTCCCATACTACCGGCAACAGCTACCCCCTTCTATTATTCTACTGCTAGGTCTCTTAACCTAACCGTCACCTGCATTACCCACACCACCATGTATGAATCTGCGCCCACCTGTCTCTTGCTAGTATGGCTGGTTTGAACATCCACCGCTAAGCTCACACCTGCCGGTCAAGATGTAAAAGAAGCCTGCGTGCGCTACCCCAGAATCACTTCTGCTCCACAGTTCGACGACTAAGGTTGTATCTCGCCTTTCTGAATTCCGGCAGTTATGTCTGAAGATCTCTTCAAGTACAAAGGTATGTTCAGTAACACTTGCAAAAAATGTCCACATTTTGTTAAATAGCATTCAAGAGTGTACTATATATTATACTAGCAGTTACCCGAGACTTCATCCGCGTGAAGAGTGTTATAATATAAGATTTTCGTGAGAGGTCTGGATGCTCAGTGGTTAGGGGCGTCCAACTAGAGATGGAAAAGGCCACAGCTTGAATCACAGTTTCAGCGAGGATTTTCATAGGTTCTTAGCTCAACCTTCACCTCTGGCACAGGTTGTTGTGTGATGTGAAGTGCGCCAGAATGCTCACGTGGTTCTGATTCGACGTTGAACTTTAGGTTCCCTATGCCCGGTAGGAGTACTGCGATCTTATAACTCATCAATGCGTTGTAACATCTCTCGTGTTGTAATCGTAGGCTTCAGGGGCCATAGTTAGGTGATTCTTGGCTGTCCGGGTGGGGCCGCGTCATGTTTCTTGAAACGGACGTTTTGACGCTCGTTCGGGAGTCTTTTTCCAGGGCAGGGTCGAAACGTCGGTTTCAAGAACCATAACCCGGCGCCACCCAGACAACCAAGAATCAACATCTCTCGTGCTGTCCTCGTCGCACACGGTAGGGGTGGATCATTACATTGCAGATTACTTCGGGCAGGGCCGGCTCCAGGATTTTGGCGCCCAAAGTAAGCAGTTTGGGGCCCTTGGCGCATTCATCAGTTAGGACCCTCCCTCAGGCCAAATGGGTGACCTTTTTATAGCTCCACAACTTGTCGAGTGGGGGCCCCTACAGCCGATGATCGCGCCCCCATCAGCCTGGCGGGCCCGGGTACATTTGACCCGCTTAGCCCCCCTCCTCCCCTAATGCCGACCCTAACTTGGGGCATGTTCTCCAAAGCAGTTTTTGAATTCCCTAACCAAGTCATTGCTGTCGCATAAAAACCCTTTGTATTTTTTACATGGTCCTCTCTCTCAGTCTCTTCAATAATTCTATAACGTCTTTCAGTTTCTGCTTTTCATCGCCCATGAAATATATCTGTAGAAACTGTGGTTTCATATTCGACGAAGGAAGCATAGATCCAATTCGATAATATAGTTGCCCCTGGATAGTAAATGTCGGTGAAAATCTTTGCTTTGCAATAATTCTATCAGTTCCAAAAGACGGTATATGGAAGCAGGGTTTATACTTTCTGATAAGATTAAAAAATAGCCACGGTTCATCTGTGTTGTTAGAAAACAGCTGTTTCAATAGTTCCATACCTAGCATGCTGATGACGCCTAGCTCGACATTGTTCCAAAGTTGCAGCAACTCGTCGTGATGCTAAATATGCGGCTTTCTGTCGTCGTCGATTTTTCGTTTGCTTCGGTGTTTCAGTAGCTCTTGATGGATGGGTTGTTGTTCTCGCCGAGCTCGCGTTTGTTCGGGTGTTTCAGCAACTCACTGCAATGCCAAATATACGGCGCGTTGTTGTCTCCACCTTGTCGTTTGCTTCGGTGTTTCAGCAGCTCTTGAGATTGATTGCCTTTCGGCTTGCTCTTTGCACTGTGCTCACGTTTTGCCTGGTGTCTCGGCAGATCGTCCCGACACCAAGTGTTCAGTTTGCTGTCGTCGCCCAACTTGCATCAGCTCAGGCAAGTATTGTCTCTGTCTGGCAATTCATAAGCCGCAGAAGCTACAAGATGTGCCAATTGCTCAATCCTTTGCAGCTCTGCTTGAGAATTTGTCTCCTGCGTTTTGGCTATTTTCATAGCCCTAGTTTCCTAACATTTCCTTTGTAGATTTGCCTTTCGTTTACCCTGCATCTCTTAAAATTACTAATTTCAAATCTCATGAATAAAAAAGAATAAACATTTAATTAATGGAAACTCAATATATTAGCAATAAATTGATGGACTCGACTAAATATATATATACAGTATATAAAAAATACTAACATTCAAAGAGCAAATAAATACCTAAGTGTTCCATGTACATTCATTTCCCTTAAAAAATTGCAAAACTAAAAATGAATATTTTATTTCCAGCGAGTATCTAACAATTACTGATTTTTTTAATTTATTTATTTTTTTATTTTTAAAAAAGAAAAGTTATTTTGCTCATTGAATATTGATTTTGTTTTGGGGCAAATGTCATTAGAGGCGGGATGGGACATAGGACAAGGAACGGGAACGGGAAGGAATTCGACAATTGCCTTTTTTTTTTAAAAGGAAGCACCCCGTTATTCGCCTGGAGTTATTTGGGGTAACCATGGAAAACCTAAATCTGGATGCCCGGACGGGGATCCGAACCCGCGTTCTCCCGTAATTGAGGCCAGAACGTTAACCGTTACACCACCACTCTCGGTCAGTTAGTTATACTACGAAACACGATGGAAATCGGGAATTCAGAACAGCATAATTTCCGTTTAGAAATCTGGAAAATAGGAAATTACTCTACACTTCCCGGTTCGTGGTATAAAGACTCATTTTCCTTCCTGCTACCAGATCGCTAGAGATGTTGCTATTCACACAAAACCCGTCTATTAAGGGAGGAACAATCCGTTTCATGTGAATGGTTTTTTCAAATGCACGTTTTGTGTAAATTTACTTCAAGAAAGTGAGCTTTCTGTAAATATGTCTTAAAATTTCCAAATAAATATAACGGGTACGCTTTTATTATTTCAAGTACCATTGTACATTATTCCTCATATTCTATATCTACATACATCAGTTGTAAATCTTGTGTATACACGTCGCTCTTTTATTACAATTTCCTACCGGCTGGTAGTAACTATTATTCCTCTTTAGTCTTAATATTCAAATTATTTTAGGTTTCCTAAAGTATCGGAGAGAATGGCTGTCTCTTCATTTATGAATGATCAGCTGAACAAATTAAATAAACCATCTGCCAAAACACTCGATGCAATTTTCAGGAATCTAGTGGAGGTATCTTTTAGACAGCAGTTTTCCACATTTTATTTCTTACTACACATTTCTTATTTATGATTTATTTATTTCTGGAATTTTTGTTTCTTTGTTACAACTACCAAATGTAGTAACCATATGTCCCTTCATATTTTTATTTTACTGAGTTATATGATATGGTTTTTTTTTTTTTTTGCAGCTATGTTTAAAATTGTGATTTTTGACGTGATTCGTCGGTTCCTTTTGCAAGGAAGATTTTGGACTAAATATAAATCAATGCAAGACAAAAGTGATGAAATGTAGAAATGGCAGCAATAGTAGCGAATTAAACATAAAAAAAATTATACTTAGGAAGTAAGATTACAACTAATATGACTAAATCAGTAATACTTGCAGAAGCATAATAGCACTAACAAAACGAACTTTCATGAAACAGAGAAATCCTTTACTTTAAAGTATTGATCTAACAAGGGGAACTTATGATCTCGGAAATTCAGTTTGCGATGAGACTTTACTGTTAGGTAGTATACCTTAAGGGTGTCCACCAAGAACAGTGGTGAAGCGCATTGGACAGACGATTCCTAGAAAAAGGGCGCTAAAGTTTTACGCGCAGCTCATATACTGGTCGATTTATACGGCATATTACGACAGGGAATGTGGCTGAATTTGTAGTGAACTTGCATACCACGCGGGCAATCCGTGTTCCGTGATACCTCGAATAACTTTTTTTTTAAATTGTTTTAAAAATTCTAACAACCTTTTCAAAAAAGTTAAAGGCATAAAATATTATCAATTATATCAAAAAATTACGATAGTTATCGATCTGGTGCTTGTATGAAAAAATAAAAAATGACAAATAAAGTTGATAATATCAATTTTTAATTAAATAAATCCTCACTGAATTTTTTTATTATAGTAGTAATTAAGGTTTTAATTTACTTCCGTTAAAATTGAATTTGAAATTATTAAAACTTCTAAAAATAAAATTATCTATAATTCACATTTTAATTATTATTATAAAAAACTAATGATTTAATTGATAATATTTTAGGTCATCAGCTTTTTGAAAGTTGTTATAATTTTTAATTCATTTTTTAAATATTTCCTCGAGGTAGCATTGAACCCGTATCACCCTCTTTGCAAGCGAGTTCGCTACAGACTCAGCCACCCCGGTGTAGCGGTACAACGTACAAATCGATTATTATGTCGGCTGCGCGTAAAACCTTAGTGCTATTTTTCTCTGAACCTTCTGGCTAGTGCTCTTTACTACTTTACTGGATGGACCCCCTTAAGGTATACTCCTAACTTGTGAAGTCTCATCCGAAACTGAAATTCCGAGACCGCAAGGTCCCCTTGTAAGATTCAGAATTTTTAAAGCTCCATGTTTAGAGCAAAGCGCTAAATGGCAGCGAGGCATGGGGTTAACCAACATCAGAAAGAAGGAAAATTGAACCATTTGAAATGTGGTACCATAGAAGGATGCTGAAAATTAAGTTGTCCGATAAAGTGCGAAATAAATTTGATGTGTGAAAAATGGGGGGGAGGGGTAAAAATAAAAGCTTATGGAACAGCCTTACAGAAAGAAGGGGCAGGTTGGTTGATTATATTTTATGACATGCGAAATTTGTTAAGATGTTAGTGGAGGTAACAGTAGAAGGAATCAACCGTAGAGGTAGACACAGATCAGAATATGTGAAGCAGGTAATTGAAGATGTAAGTTTTAAGTGGTATGTTGGGATAAATATGTTAACACACAGGATTTATATATATGATAGGAACAGGTAACTGGAATGAGATGTTAGAGAAAGACCCCGTGGTTATGACCACTGACCTTTCCTCCTAGTTGTTTGTGGACATATATCTGGAATTTAATACAGAGCATGATGGAGGAGCGGTATCGCTGTGGTCTCGTATTCAGGATGACGCTGATTCGAAGCTTCATACGTCCATCCAGATCTGGGTTGTCAATGGTTTCTCAGAATCATTCCAAACGAAAGCGGAAATGGTTCCTTCAAAATGGCGTGGCCCAGTTCCTTACCACTTATTTAAAAAACAGAAATAATTGACTGATAAATTTAAGGCTGTAAAATACGTATGGTGAATTTATCATTTGGAAAGTCTTGGTGTTGTAACGCTGAGTATTAGGTTCGATTACCGTTTTAACCGCTTTTGTTGTTACATTATAAATTTACCGTACTTGATAATGAATCTATTTCAAAATTAATATTATTGTATATTTAATTTTCACAATACCTGTTTCATCCATTAAAAATTCTATTCGATTGTAAATACTTGCTTCTGTTAGTAATTTCTTCCACAATACTGTCAGATGCTATTGCAAGACTATTTTCAAATTGAATCTTCCAGAAACTAAAAATTCACCATTCAATTATAATTTCTTAATAATCATTTTTCATCCAATATTGTCGTTTTATAGCCAAGGGGAAATATTAAACTTAAATTTACTTTTCATGACAACTACTTGTTCCAGGCTATTGTTTTCGTAATTTCTACACGTATGTGAACTGATATTTTTTTAAAATGAAATATCTGCTTGCTGCAACATAGGTGAGATCTACTTAGTGTTCGAAAATAGTCTGTTTTGAGTAATTCCAGAGATATATGTGCTCGAAATGATTAGTTATTAGGAGTGAATTTAAATGATTTTTTTTTTACAGCCAAGTGCTTTCGGTTAAGCCATATAGTTTATATAAAGAAAATTTTATTCAGCAAAATTTAACAAATAGTTTTTTCTCTGATGTATTAGGTATATATGTTTTTTACTCCAGAAACTGCATGTTTTATACAATGTGTATGCTGGAGTAGTTTAAAAATAAACCTTTACTAGGCTAGAATGTTAGCCAATAGACCAAGCATCCGGCTCTGTAGGTTTGCTCATCCTCTCTGTAAACAAACCAAGCTATATGGAACTTCCACAGTGCACACATCACTGAGGCTTGCTGGCTGGCTTCAAGATAAATGTTTCATGTTAATATCCTTATGCCCGCTTCCATAGCAACTAAAAATTAAGATTTAAACGATTCGTGACTTGCCTATCCTTTGATCCGTCCATACACGGATTCACGGATGATACGAATAGCAGAAATAAGTAAAGGAATTATCCAAAAAAAATTAGAATAAACGTTTCTTTAGCGTATGCGCAATAAATCTGAATAAAATGTAACACCTTGTCTACTCTTTGCTATGCTTTAAACCAATCCTAAAAGTTAATTTGCAACATTAATATTAGATTTAATAATATGACTTTAGAAAAGGAATCAACTTTAACTGGCATTGGTTGAAATATCCGACCAATCAGACACTTCAGTGGGTGGAGCGAAGGCACGGATTTTCCGTGTATGTTTGGCTACTTGACATTACCAAACTAAAGGTCTCAAATATAGAAGGCCCTTGAGTCAACATCCACCAATAGGATGCCGTCATGGGAGGAGTCGCGAGAAGCACCGCAGCTTCCTGTGAAGTCATGATTGTGCTGCGATGCCAAACCGTGCAAAATGGGAAGATAGACTCGGACGCTTGCGGCCACAAATAAATTCAAAGACTGTACAAAGCAAAACTAAACTGACTATTCTAGTAAACTACGTAGGATGGGAACGGTTTCTCTCGGAAGAGTAGGCCTGAATGGGCCGACACTAGGTTTCACCATTTCCCTTCTTCAACTTGCAAAATTCCTTCCCGATTTATTAAACCGACGGGGTTTTGAACCATTGACCTTATGGAGGAAAATGTAAATATTAGACTGCATTTCGGTATAAAATCGTGATTCGTCGCCGCCTTGGCTGCAGGGGGCGGGACGAGCGACCTCGGGTCAGAAATTTTAATTAAAAGGCCGCCAGAGAGGTGAAGCCATCGAAAGGCCGTTTATTATTCGGCTGTCAGAAATTTTAATTGAAAGGCCGCGGGGAGGAATGCAATCTTCGCAAGTAGCCAGCCATTGATTCCCGCAGGTAAAAGGCCGTTCTCATTCCTCCGACAAAAATTTTAATTAAGTTTTAAGGTAGAGGGCTGCAGGAGGTGGGGGAGGGGGCGGGGCGGATGGCGGCACATTTGGAACAGAAACGGCTTTTTAATACTACTGCTAGTTAATTTATAATTCGGAATCAGCATTTTCACCAATTTTCTGAACTCTTAATTTTCTGCTATGGTCTATATTCATTGCATATTACTTTTAATAATTGGATATCAATGTGCAGACTAAGTTTGAGGGGGATCCGTTTCCTTATATCTACAAACTGCCTCATTGTTTTCTGCGCAAAGTCTCTTGGCCAGAGCGTAGACTGATGACAAAGCAAGGGAAAAAACTGAGGTAACATCGTCAGCCTGTAAAGAGGATATGTCTGTCATCAGGGCCCGCTCTAGGGGGGGGCAAGCCGGGCATTTGCCCGGGGCGCTAAAATTTAGGGGCGCCATTTGGGCTGTAAGTGTGAGAAAAATATTAATAGTATTAATGTGTTAAATACCCAATTAATAAAAAAAATTCACATACCGAATTTTTCGTTCGTTAAAAACTTACAGTTCTTAGCTATTTGGGTGCGCCCCTAGAGACTTCGAAGAGACGGGGCGCGGACCTCAAAGGGGCGCGTCGTTGCCCAGCCGCCTCTGTGTGAATTCCGCCATAGGAGCTACTTCAAAATGCGCCGCGTCCGCGCCATGTCTCAGCCCGAAGTCCGCGCCACGTCTCTTCTCTGTAAATTGGGCCTTAGCACGAGAGTAGAACGCTGTTTCGACTTTTGTTGTCTCAACTTGCTTATTATTGCTAATTATAAAAGTTGTTACATTACACAACAGCATTAGTCTTACTATCACGTTTTTAGTGATAAGAGGAAGTTCATAAAATTTACTTCAGGATTTCATAATTTCTAAAGGTAAGTACATCTATGATTAAACTGTTATTTAGTTGGATATACGACATAAGCGCACAACGACATAAGCGCACAACAGAAGCGAAGCGCGGTAGGTGGAGGCTGTTACACCTGTCCTCGGCTACCTGCACTGATTCCGACGTTATACTGCCCACAAGTTACTAGACGCGGTGAAAATGAGTGTTTTTCGCAATTGCAGCTAGGCTCTAATACATGGAATCGATAGTGCTTGGCGGGAGATGCTGAGTATTTATTTTATTGAATTGATAAACCAAATCAATATGGATCTTAGTTATTGGAAATCGTTGTGGAATAACTTGCATAATAATTTCTTCTCGTAATCCGAGCCTCACAGATTTGTTGTACATATTTGATACAGGCATTGTAAGTGTTATGGTTGGGTTAAATTACATACGCTAGCTTTGATCACTTGTGAAAATACTGTAGTTTAGTGGGTGTGGGACAGTACTTACAATCATTAATAAATAAATAATATTACCAGCTGCTGATTACCGATTAGTTACTTCACATACCATTAGTATATTCAATTTAGAATGTTAACTGCTAATATATAATAACCCATGATGCTTATTATACACAGTCCAGTCACATTAATGTGACCACCACCTTCTTTCGACGTCAACGTGAGATAACCAATCACAGAAGGCAGGTGGCAGCACAATACAGTGGAGTGTATATAAAGGATGTCCTAGGGCATCGGAAAGCATTTCAATCGTTGGCGTAATGCAGAAACGTAGCGATTTATCCGACGTCCAAAAGGACATGATTATTGGCTTTAGGACCAAGGGTGGAATCATTTCGGAAACGGCTAATTTTGTGAACTGTTCACGTGTCGCCGTGGTAAAAGTATACCGTGCATGGCAAAATGGCACTATTCAAAATCAGCGGCGTGGAATATGTGGTGCACCACGGGCGATAGATGACAGAGCCGAACGAAGGCTACGGAGATGCGTTCCGGTAAATAGACCTTCAACTGTTGAGCAACTGACCGCCCAGATGAACCAAGGGATTACCAAGAGTGTATCCTCAACAACGGTTCAGCGAACGTTGCTGTGCATGGGCCTCCACAGCAGACGCCTAGTTAATGCACCTACGCTAACTGTTGTTCATCGGCGACGAAGGCTGGAATTTGCACGCCAGTACAGCAACTGGACGTCCAAAGAATGGCGACAGGTGGCTTTTACCGATGAATCACGTTTTATGCTCCATCGGACAGATGGACGTTGGCACATACGGCGTGAAACGTCTGAAGGCAAACACCCAGGGTGGAGGAGAGAGCATTATGGTCTGGGGAATGTTTTCCTGGCATTCACTGGGTGAACTCATCATTGTGGAAGGCACAATGGATCAGCACAAGTACATATCTGTCCTTGCGGACCATATCCACCCCTACATGAGAATAATTTTTCCTCAGAATGATGGCATCTACCAGCAGGACAATGCGAGGTGTCATGCAGCTCGCAGTGTATGTAAGTGGTTTAAAGAGCACCAGGATGAGTTTACCTTACTCCCCTGGCCAGAAAACTCACCGGATTTAAACCCAAACGAGAATCTGTGGGACCACCTCGATCGGGTTGTTCGCGCCATGGATCCTCAACCGCGCAATCTAGCGCAGCTGGCCACGGCACTGGAGTCGGCATGGCTCAACATCCCAGTGAACACCTTCAGAAACCTAATTGACTCTGTTCCTGCACGCCTCGCAGCGATCCGTTCTGCCAAAGGTTGTTATTCTGGTTTTTTAGAGGTGGTCACATTAATGTGACTGGACTGTGTATATACGAATGCAGTTTACAGATACTCTGCTGCATTTGTAAATCGTCTCAACAAAAAGAAATTCATTAAGTATTTTAGTGAATGTTAATAACTTTGTCAGTTGGTTTAATAAGTGCATTGCACGACAATCACTCCACAACATCATTTTTTGTTTGTTTGTTTGTGAACTTGGAACGTATTCCGTTTAAGCCTATAGAAATTGCCATTCTGTATACACGGTTTCTGTATTTGCAGCAAATGTACGGATAGTATCCTCCGCGAATACGCTTTGACTGTGTAGTAACACTAGACTTTCTTTATGTTCACAGGGTATGGAAAATATTTTGTGTTGTGCATAAATATTTTTTTATATCGACCGAGAATAATTTATCTTAGTTATGGTTTTAGCTTATTTAGAACAAGGATAAATATTTACTTTTTATATTATTTTATAGTGTACATTGTTTGAGTTACGTGCGTGCTCTTCCAAAATGTCTGGCGGTCAAAAAAAATTATCTGGTTACCAGTACAAAAAAAAGAAGGTTGGGAAAGGAAGCGGAAAGGCAGAATCAATCTGGCGCGTTAAAAAAATTTACTGTATTCATGGTTTACCAAAACAAATCTTAGAATCCAATATCAGGTCGAGATACAAAAGAAGTACAGAATCGTCAGAGAATAATAGCAAACAAATGAACAAAGATTCTAAACCAACTGGAACTGACACCAACGTGAGACTCACAGAAGGCGTTCTAAAACTTTGTGGCCAAGAATTTTACGAGACGCCGTAAGAAGCTTTTTAGTAAGCCAAGGTCCACCTAAACTATTGCATAATTACAAATTTCCTTCCAATGACACAGATCTACATTTTAGCGCAAAATATTATGCACGAATTTTAAGCAACAGAGAGCAAATATTACGAGATTAGTTACTATCTTTCACAAAACTGCGTTTACTGCTTCTGTTGCAAAATTTTCGGCTGATTAGTTAGTTCTCTCCAAAGGAGGGTTTTAAAAATTGGAAGCACCTCGACGTAACTTTAAAAGAGCATGAAATTACGAAAAATCATATTCAGGTAAAAAAGATTAAATTGTTGTAAAACTGTAGATCCTGCCACTCAAAGAGTTATTAATGTCGAAATAAATCATTGGAATGAGGTGCTTTTAAGAATTGTTGCAATTACCAAAATGCTTGGTAAAAGTTGACTAGTTTTTCAAGGTACAAGTGACAAGTTATTTGAGCATAATAACGGTAAATTCTTAAAAATAGTTGAGTTACTGTCTGAATACGATCCCATTATGGAAGAGCACGTCCGCTGAGTGCTCTAAAAAGTAGAGACTAAAGCTCAATATCTTGTGAAAAATATACACACCGGGACAGTAGATCTGCTGCATCAAAGCGTAAAGTCTCATGTTATTAATGAAATAAAAAATTTCAAATATTTTCCATAGTTTTAAACTGTATTCCTGACTTTAGTAAGATACAGCAAATTACTCTTGTAATCAGATATGTTTCAACCAATAAATTTAATCCTGATGTTGAAATTAAAATTAATGAAAGCTTTTAAGGCTTCTTACCAGTCGAAAGATCCACAAGAAAACAAATGTCTGACATTATAGTTGGAGAACTTAATGACTTGTGTTTAAATTTGCAGGATATCAGAGGACAGGGACTGACAACGGGTCAATATGAGGGGCAATAAAGCAGGAGTGCAATCTAGAATTAAACAATACAGTTCGCGAGCATTCAATTTTCCGTGTAGTAGCCGTGTAGTAGCCATTCTCTCAATCTTGTTATTAATGGCAAAAGCATCCTTGGAAGCCGCTAATTTCTTCAACATGCTCCAAAAAATATATTTATTCTTTTTGGCATTTACTTTTCGATGGGCAATACTTTTAAAGCATGTTCAGGGTTCAACTTTGAAAACATGGAGTGACACTAGATGGGAGAGTAGGATAGAGAGGATAGAGGCATTAAACCCTTTAAAATTTCATTTGGGAGATGTATACGACGCCTTGGTAAGCATTTACGAAAACCAAGAAATTGATAATTTAATGATTTAGCCATTTTGGCAATTGAGTATGAAATTGCTGATGAAGTAAATTTTAAGATGTAATAAAAAATTCGCGACCTGAAAGTAAGTAAAAAGTTTTTATGTGATTTTAGCGTATCTGATATAATCTCGTTTTATTTTCAAAATAATGGCATTTAGATTGTTTGTGTGACAATGTCCATCTGTAATAGCATTTAAAAATGTAAAAAATATGGTTAATTTGTGGCTATGTACAGATATTTCATAATTAATTTCTCTATTTTGTGCCTCTAAATCAAAATTCAATAAGTTTATTTATGAATATATGAATTTATTAAAATTTAATATTTTATTCGATTAAAATTAAATTTTTTAAAATATATAACTCTACATAATCTTAAGGGGCGGCAATTTGTCTATTTGTCCGGGGCGGCAAAACCGCTAGAGCGGGCCCTGCTGTCATACTTTACAGTGGTGCCAATGTCAGAGCCAAAACTTAACATACCTAAAGATGTCTGTGTATTGTACAATCCAGGATGCTTTCGAATCATATGACGCAACACACGCACGTTTCTTACATTATATACTCTACTGCAGTAATTGCATCGAGCTGTATTTACGTCCACTTTAAAGTGATTCCATATTTTTGAATGGTTACGTCTGCGCATGGTTAGTTGACCTGAAACAGATGATACATGAGTTACCTTAAGAGTCAAAAAATGGCGGATGCTTACTTTATGAGAGTGAATTCACTGTTAATTGTCTCGCGTTAGAATCACTGAAGGGTGAATCGCAATGGTCTGATATGTCTTGTTTTCCAGCGAAATTACCTATACAATTTTGAAAGAAATTGATTAAGCTTTGAGTAAAGTTTTGATGTTTGACAAATTATTTTTTTAAAATTAGGAAACACATTTACTGCCAAGTAAGTCGCTCGACATTTTAATGCATGCGTGAAAGTACCTCCTGATTTCACTAACAGATAATATTCTAATGCAAAGAAGTTGCTACCAACTTTTTTTTCTTGAAACAGTAACTATCGATTACCGTAGTTTTTATCGATATCTGCCGCTCACTTCCGTAGTAATTTAGTTTCGAACATTTGCTTGTTTACGTGCTGTCTGTATAGCGGCCTCTATGGATGCTGATAAAAGAAGAAATGTCTCTGCAGGGTGAGTCAGGAGGAAAGGTACATGCTTTGAGGGGTGATACTACCGGTAATTCTGAACAAAAAACTTCAACTAAACATATTTATAGGCAGATGAAATTTCTGAAGACAAATATACGATATTTTTTGATAGTCATAATGATTTGGCAGTTGAGATTAACAGCGGCAATGACATTGTCACGCCAACAATTAGATACTGAAGCTGATGCTGAATGTGGGGTATATACAGTGCCGGATCTAGGGGGGGGGGGCTAACCGGGGCTCTTGCCCCGGGTGACAACTTCAGGGGGGCGCCAAAATCGTGTGTTGGTGGCACATAAGCGCCAGGGCGAAATATTCATGTGCTGCCGACCCTTTTTTTTTAGGTAAAGCGCCGTGGTACACTGACCAAGGCGGCAACTTGAGAGGACGGAAAATTCATTGTTCTGCGACAGAGCGGCCTTAAAACAAAGCTCTACTCACGGAATGGAATTCATTCCGTCACTGTTAGCGGGAACTCCAGATATTCTTGGATTTATAATTTTGCCATCTGATGTTCGCATTCTTGCAGCTGCGTTCGAGTGATTAGCCCAGTTTTGTTTTAATACCTACAGCTAAGAAAGAATCAATCATTATCAAATATCTCAGCGTTTCTCATCCTTTGTCAATCCGAGGACCAGTGAAATGTCAAAAACATTCGTATCATTAACTTATATGTGCCTTATTTCTTACCTCTGTATATATTAGGAACCAAACTTATCAATTGTTATTAGCATATACCGCCGTTTCTCAAGACTTTTTTTTTTGCTGTCGTCAGTCTTTAGACTGGTTTGATGCAATCTTCCATCCCTTCCTATATTGTGCTAATCTCTCTGATGACTCCTCCCTGAGAAGTCCCCACCCTGAGATCCGATTGGGGGACTATTTTACCTCCGGAATATTTTACCCAGGAAGAAGCCATCATGATATATGTAATTTGAGAGGATTACATGTCCTCGGGATACCCTTTGGGTCTTTAATGCAGTGGTTTCCCGTTGCCTTCTGCATCCCCATGCCGTTGATCATTTCTGATTCATCCGCCTTTAGGGGACATTTCCAACCCCAAGGGCAAGAGGCTCTTCCGCCCTCCTTTCGGAGGGCCGTTGGCAAGCAGTGGGTGACTCCTTATACCGGGAATCTTTCAGTCGCCAGAGCCTCGTCCGTGCAAACAGGGTGCACCACGTGAAGGATGAGGTTGACATTTGGTTGGAAAAGACTAGTACTCTCCCAAACCCTTCCACCCCTCTCAAGACATATACCTACAATAAAGCACTCATAAAACGTCGCTCTCCGAAAACGTGTTTAGGGAATAGGCTGTTAAGCAGCCATATCCTGAAAATGCCAGATTTTTGATGGTAGTTGAAATATTAATTGTTTTTAGAAAGTTTGGATTACTAGCTTATTCTCGCTTACAGTCTTATGCAGGACGAGACGATATCCATTTTTTTTATGCCTTAGAGAATCAAATTTTTAAAATTCTGCATTCGGATAACTTGCACCATCTTCACATACCAGATTGGAAACGCCGATATATATTATGACGTTAACTTATTTCTTTCTGGCTCATTACTGTTTTTGTCAGCGCTTAATCCACAACATAAAATAATGAAAATTTTTCCCACGCCTTGTCTCTCTCATCAAATAAATTAAGATGATTGAATTTGGTATCGTTGGGAAGGGCATGCCTTGAGTTTATGGCTTTGATAGTTTCAACTGTTTCTTAGTTTTGTCAGTTACTTGAAATATGTTTAAATTTTTCGGCAAAAGACGACCGTTCTTTTTGTTTTTCCTGCTTTAAATGAACTAACGATTTACTTTATCGATATTATTGACAAAATGCACATTGAATAATAACATTATTTAAATTATAATCGCAATGTTCGTAACATTTTGGTTGGGAAAACGTGCTTATTGTTATAAAAGCAATCTACCGTGTTCATAATATCGAATCGAGTTTATCTATTTTCCACAAAAACAATTCTTGTAAAAATAAGCAAAGTGTCGTGCTTAGGGATTGCAATCCAGCAAAGCGGGATCCCGCAATCCCGCGGGATCCCGCATCATTAGACAGTCTGGCGGATCCCGCACAAAATTAAGGGGAACCGCAATCCGCAAAAACCGGCGGAAACGCGTGTCAGTCTGCGTGACTCGCTGCCCCACTCGGTCTCTATCGGATGTATTGCTCTGTTTGCCTGTACCCTTCCAGTTGGCATTTGACTCGTGTGAACAAGCGTTTGTTTTGTCAACCTTCGTCATTCGTAAGTAAATAGATACACTTTTACGTATTCATCAAAACTTACGTTTGTTTGGAGTTACACATTTCTGTAATTTGAGTTATGGTGCGTATTTAGTACGATTTTTCTAACTATATAATTATTTTTTAAGTGTCGTAGACGTTATCTGAACTACACGGTTTACAGCTTTTTATTCACAGTTTCATTATTCCCATTTCCTGTATTTGCAGATAAACTAATTGTGACAATTTCCTAATTTGCGGCTGAAAATTTGATTATTCGTTGATATGAAACTAATGTTATCGTAATTTTAACGATCGCTTACCTATTTATTAACAGCTATCAGAAGCCAATTGTATATCCTTTGACTTATTGTTGTTTTGGCCGCTGCCTCAATGCGTTTCTTTAACGAAAGCCGCCTGCTTACATGTGCCACTCAGGCTTTCGATTAATCCCTCTTCCTCCTTGTTATTATTTCGACTGAAGGTAAAAAAAGTTATAATGAAATTTTCACGGGTGTATCGACGATTTGTGTTGAAGGAACACCATACTTCGACGGCTGCCTCCGCCGTCTCCCTCACGTGTGTAATTTCGTGTGTTTACAATGAAATCCAGAGATACAACCTCTGCAATCATTCGCGAGCAAGTCTCATTTCTTACTAAAAAATAATAATTTCGACTCTAAAAAACGTCGTAACGCCACATAAGTAAATCTCAAATACTTGACAGTTTACGTGTTGGTGAGTAGTTTCTTTTAATATGATTGAATCAACTGTAATAGCAATCAAGGAATCAGGAGAAATAATAATGAATCACGCAAAAAAAGGCCAAGTCTCGTGCTTGTGCAGTGACAAAAAGTTATGAGATCTTGTTCTGAGCCAAGTCCACACTTTACAGAGTATATTCACTTCACTTTGTGAAATGGAATGCTTTTCCTCGGTGTTATTGAAAGTTTATTTAAAAAAAAAAAACTCTGGTCATTAATCAAACCATATATTTAAACTTATGTGATGTATTGTAAGGCACATAATATGACCTAAAGACTCAATATTTTCCATTTTTATTATTTATTTAAAAATTGGTTTAGATTAAAAAACAAAAATGTAAAACCTTGAAATATACTTAAGACACGCTAAAAAGTTTTAATGTCATTTTGCCAATCAAACTGTTAATTTTTATCATTTAACACTAAAAATTATTTATTAATTTAATTATTATTTAATTTATTAACGTTTTAAGTATCTATGTTTTAAATATAAGCGTTAAAAAACTGTTTGTAGCAATCCCGCACGGATCCCGCGGGATTGGCGCAAATCCCGCGGGATTGCAATCCTTAACTCGTGCTTGATTAGTGACAAAAAGATATAAGATCTTTTTCTGAGAAATCTAATATCGTATAGTTCTGAGAATATACTGCACATTACCAACGACGTCCGCAAGCTGCGAGCGGAATTTTAGTAAATTAAAATTCGTAAAAAACCTACCTGCGATCAACAATGAGCCAGGAACGTCTTTCTAGCCTCGCGATCTTATCAATCGAAAACAGAACAGCTTATGAGACGAATTTTGATGAAGTTATAGACTCTTTCGCGGAAATGAAAGCTCGAACAGTGAAGTAGTAGTAACATTTAGTGCAAATTTTGCTAGGGCCTAAGGACTGCAATTGTGAGTACAGTCTGGCTCGTGCGTTATGTATTCTGATTGCGTGTATTATATAAATATTTTTTTTTTTTTTTTTTTTTTTTTTTTTTTTTTTTTTTTTTGCTGTTGTCAGTCTTTAGACTGGTTTGATGCAATCCTCCATCCCTTCCTATCCTGTGCTAACCTCTTCATTTATAATAATATATAATACAAGTAATAAAAGAACTCATTTCTTACTATGTCTTTATCACGTTAGTTTAATAATACCCAACTGATTGTGGTGTTTTCTTTAGGGGGGGGGGGGGCGCCAGCGTGAAGTTTTTGCCCCGGTTCGGAAAAATCCTAGATCCGCCACTGGGTATATACGCTCAGATGAGTGGAGTGAGTTATGTAAAATCCTATAGATTGTTATATCAGATATCTTACTACGAGTGTAGTAGCAACTCTAAAAATCCTGCTCCCAGTGACAAATGTCTGCCTCAAGGAATCGAGACAATCATACGCATTCTTGGCAGTTGATGTGCTATTTTTTTTTTTTTTTTTTTTTTTTTTTTTTTTTTTTTACTAGGCAAGGTTAGAAATGTAAATGTAAATAATCAATATCTGAAACGTGAAACTTGATCGCGACTTTTTTTAAAAAAAAATTGCATTTGGCCATGTTAGCCATACAGCCAGCTGAACGTGTGTGTTTCTCTTACAATGTATACATTTCATTTGATTGAGAATTATTTCCATATTCTGTAAGGACGACACAAGACGAACACTACATTAAATTAAAACCACCCATGCCCTCGGCCGGACTCGAACCGGCGAACCCTGTAAAGCGAAGCAAGCGCACTGCCCCTACGCTACCGGAGTCGGCGACCGGCGACTTGAACGGAGTAAGCACGCGGAGCGATATGATCCACACAAGAACTCTCAGGCCCCGTTTACACGGTGCGAGTTGACTGGCACGAGGGTACTGTCTTGCTGAGTGCGCAGCACTGGATAGTCCACTCTACTCGTGTGAACAGTTTAAACTTAAAGACGGACAGTGGACTGAGGATAGTGGATTCGGTTCACGACCAACTTTGGCGCGCGAGTTCAACAATCAAGATGGCGACAACTATCAAGCCGCGTAACCGGAGTGAAGCAGAGGCATTAAAATCTTTAGAACTGCATGAAAGTGGGGAAATTCTGTGAAATATAAGAATAAAAATTAGAAGAACAAGGAGTTTGGAGACTGCTATAAAAAAATTGATTCATAAACGGTGTCATTTATTATATATCGGAAAAAAATATTTCTCAACAGCTCTTCAATTTGGATTACACTTAGTTTGGAGGAGGAAGAGGAAAAGCGCTGTCTAAGATATCCGGGAATATGCAACTGTTATCCGCGTTAGCCACCATGACCACATACACGTCCAAAAATCCATTTACTAGAGTCCCGACCACATGGGTGGTTTTAACTTAGTGTGGTGATCGTCTCATGTTGGCTTCACTATTGTGAATCACGTTACCTCAATAAAACCTGACACTGTTTATAAAAATATAAACTGGAGCTAGAAAAATAGTCCCGAAAGTCACAAAAATATAGAGCCAAGCTCCTCAATTTTCAGTAATGTGACGTGCAGTATCCATCATTTACAGAATATTATTAATTAATTTTTTAATGCAAACAGTATTAATATAAAATTTCCAAGATGCTGTGAGAGAAGTCTGAAGTTAAAATCCACGAAGAATAATTTCCAGAATTTTTTTAATTCCCAATACATATTTATTCAGTATTATATTTCATCTCTATCACTTTCGGTAAGTGCCTTTTAATGTATCAGGATATCTTCGTTAAAAAGAAAAGGCTTATCTCATGCATGGAGGATCATAATCAGACATCTATTTTTACTGCTAATTGGACTAGCTGAAAATTTACAAGATACTGTGGGAATATTCTGAAGATGAAATCCATGAGGAGAAATTCAATAACCAATACATATTAATTCAGTGTTATATTAAACTTTCATCGTTTATCGAACCATAACCGAGTGACATTAAAAATTTTTCGAACAAAATGATCTCTGTCATTTTAGAATAAAGCCTTTACCTGTATCAGTAGGCAATCTCCATTCCCACGCAGATGGTGACTTTGGAAAATGTTATTTGCTGCAGAGTTTTTTAAATTCTAAGGTTTGTATCCTGAAGGAAATGGATAATTTATTTTTAACCGACTTCAAAAAAGGAGGAGAATCTCAATTCGTCTGAACTTTTTTTTATGTATGTTCAGCAATATCTTTGCCAATTTTGAGCTGATTTAAAGGAAATTTTTATAGTCAATAAGGTATACCTCCAAAGTGATCCCATATGAATATCACTGCGAAACCACCCCATTAGACCACTTAATATTTTATACAAATCCACATTTTTATCCGATTTCGATGGAACTTTGGAAATGTATAGTAAAAAATAAACAGAAAAATACTGTCACCTTTTGGTTTCAAAAAACTGATCCCCTCTCCCCCTATCCTCCCCTGAATTTTTGCCAATGTTCTTTATACAAAGTTACAGTCGACACAATTTGACTGATCTCCATTAAAGTTGGCATATACATGTAATTTTTTCCGTGGAGAAGTTTACTGACCCAAAAAATATAAAACCGCCCCTCTCTCCCTTTAAACTCCTTAATTTTTATACAAACCCACATTTTTTATCTGATTTCGATGGAACTTTGGATGTATTGTCAAACATAAAGAGAAAAATACTATCAACATTTGGTTTGAGAAAACTGTTCACCTCTCACCCTATCCAACCCCTTAATTTTTGTCATTGTTCTTTATAAAAATCTACAGTCTCCACCGTTTGACCGATTACCATGACCGAGCGTGATGGTGTAACGGTTAGTGCTCTGGCCTCGCATTCGGGAGGACGGCGGCTCGAATCCCCATCCGGGCATCCAGATTTGGGTTTTCCATGGTTTCCCCAAATCACTCCAAGTGAATGCCGGGATGCTTCCTACAAAAGGCCATGGCCAAATTCATTCCCATTCGTTGCCCCCATCCTTTCCCGTCTCTAAAGACCACATTGTTAGAGAGACGTTAAGCAGTTAAAAAAAAAAATATATATGTGCCGCGCTAATAGCTGAGCGTCGGCGTCGTCGTGGATGGAGATAGTACTGGACCCATCCCATACTGAGCGACAGGGCAACCAAGGGAAAACATACAAAATTAAAAGAAAACCCCATAAAGTTTTTAGAGTACTACAGGATGTATGTTCCTTCATGTCAACTGCTCCTGTCTATACTGAAAAGTGTTATGGGTCGTACAAACGAGTGTTTTTGCACTTCTTGCACTTCTAGTATTGTAAGTTCACTATATAGGCACTCCATAATATTAGTGAATATAGAACAATGAAAACGCAAGAAACAAAGCTAGTCACGCGGCGTGTTTTCCCGCCAATGTGGCCAATCACTACAGCGTGAAATACCGCTGACGAATGGGACCCAGCTAGTGTTGCAAATTAAAAAAAAAAAAAAAATCAGATTTGTGAAAAAAAAAAACGTGAAAAAAACCTAACACCCTTATTTTTTCCTAAAATTGTATTTTTTTTTTTTTCAGAAAACCATATATCTGATAAATTATAGTTTTATTTATGGAACTTACATTTTATATGTGTTTTAAATCTTACTAAATCATATAATGTCTTACATAATGATTCATAAATGTATCTATATAGGTAACCATTTTTATTTATCCTCTGTCGGTACCACATTCACTAGTATCAGTACTACCAACACTAGTTCGGTCGGAGTCGGAATTTTCTGTTTTTTCTTCTGTCTCCTCTAGATCCATAACTTCAGAAATAGTTACGTTTTCTTTTACTGGTTGTATTGTACGCAAAAGCTTTTGAGATTACAATTTTAAATTGTGAGCAAAGTATACACTGTGCATAAAGACTGCACCGACAGTTATGTATTGAGGTCTTTTAAGTTTGAATTTAAATCTAGTATCATATCAAATAGGAGTTTTATTTGTTTTCAATTGTTGGTTTACGCCAATGGTTGCAAGGAAATGATTCATAATTACTGACAATAACTCAGTATTATCACTATACGCTGCGAACTTAACAAGTATACGAATATAAGGAAAGCACAATAAGTAATAAAAAGAGGCAAAAAAACCGTAGTTAAATTTCCTAATTTTTTGAAAAGATTCGTAGGTCTACAGATAAATTTGTCGGGCCTGGCAGCACTAGTTCCAATAGCAAGTATCAATCCAAACAATGGGGAATCGGGGATTCCTTCTCACGCAACCTAGCCTTTTCGAGAAGTCCCCATTCATAAAGAAAACTTCAGTCAATGTTGCCAATATTTTCGTAATTTTTTTTTTCCTGCTGAACCAGAAAAATATAGTAGATTTAAAAGAAACATAAGTACTTAGTATAAACTCTAAAACAGTCATATTAAACGATAAATGCCTTAAAAAATTTGAAACTTAGTAGCTATGAAAAAAAAAAACATTTTTTTACCACAGTTTTTTTCACGTTTTTTTTTTTTTCAAGTCAGAGAAAAACTGTTTTTTTACAACACACGCATTCCGCTGTGGGTAACCAGTAACAAGCGCCTTACCCACTTCCCGCTGCGTGAAATCACGCCTGTGTGGCCGGTCTCATGTACTTCAATATTTTTCATATTTCGGACGGGATTTTACCCACAGATTCGGCGTGAAAACACACCACTGCGACCTTAGCCTATTCCGTCCCGATCAGTCCAGCGGGACGAAGTCATTACAACAGAAAGCTGACACGTCAACAACGCACTACAATGAAGAAACTAACGTTAGACTGCAGGGGTGGCCAAGCCGAGGCCCGCGAGATTCATCACATTTTTACAAAATAATTTTATATTTAATTTTTAACGTTATATATTTCTCTACGAAGTGCGTTTAGTATCATTATTATAATATTATCTATGTTTACATGTAAGAATAATAGTAAACACAATAACAACTCATGTTCCAATTCTTCACTCCAAGAAAATGTCTCAAGTGGGAACATATAATTTTATATGCGGAGTTATGAAGCATTTCCAAAGTGGCCCGCAAGATCACTTGGGTTGGCCACCCCTGGTTTAGAGAATTCTGTATTGATTTTTCAGCACTCGCGACATCACTGAGCGACATTCATATTTCTGTATTTTTTATTTTATTTGTAAAGTTTTTTTGGGTGACATCTGAAATCGTGTAACTAGAGGCGGGATGCGACTGGGGACAAGGAACGGGAAGCAGTTCTGTCATGCCCCTTGGAAGGAAGTATCTCGGCATTCCCCTGGAATGATTTGGGAAATCCATGGAAAACTCAAATCTGGATGCCCGGACAGGTATTCGAACCCACGTCCTCCCGAATGCCTGCTGTTCGAGAGATAGACTGTCATAAGTAATGTTGAATAGTATTGAAAGAGCGCCACGTTTGGAGTTAAGTGATCAAGTTAACTCAATAATAAAGAAAGCAAGGCCCCACCGCAAGGCGAACAACCCTAGAAGGAATTGTCCTATTGACATGAAAAAATGTACACAGGTTCCATGGATTATATAGTTTATGAATAATTGGACATTACAACAACCGTAAACATATTTATCTGGCAATATCGTTCGAAAAATGTGCAGTTCCCTATAAGCTATAATCCACGAAATACGTTATTACCATTTGAAGTTTACCGCAGATGTTTTTTAGGCTTCATTCATGAATAGAAAAAATAATTTCGTATTTGAATGGCATGCAGAGAAGTGGTAACGGCATACAATACATTTATCAACAAACATTACTGGACGGCGTCTTATTGGCCAGAGACATACGGAGTTATGTTGAACCAGGGACATTGTAACACGGTCTGTGGGGCTGATAATCGGACATGATGTGTGTGAACGGAGTCTTACCCAGCATGTCGCTAAAAATAATCATCGCGAGTTCGTTGCAGAATGATGATGATGAAATGAGCTTCTGTCGCAGAGTTTGTGTGAACGGAGTGTTGCTGAAATATAGCTAATCTTCGCGGGTTCACTGCCGGTTGGTGTTGATACTATGGTTCATCTTCTCATCAACATCTCCCATACATGTAAGACTGTAACCTACCCCGTCCCTCCCAATTCTTCCCCCCCCCCCTTTATCAAATTTACTTCCATATCATATGTCAGGATATTCTTACTTTAAACTTTTAATAAGTTGAAGGGCGGATCAAGAAAAACAAAGATACTTTTATGGCATTTGTTGATTTAGAAAAAGCTTTTGATAATGTTAGGTGGGACAAGATGTTCAAAATTTTAAAGAAGTCAGGTCTAAAGTATCAAGATAGAAGAATACTTTATAAACTATATAAGAATCAAGTGGCTGTAATAAAAGTAGAGAATCACGAAAGACATGCATCAGTTAAAAAGGGTGTGAGACAAGGTTGTAGTCTATCCCCGTTAATATTCAAGAAGCAATGAAGAAAGTCAAAGAAAAATTTCCATTTGGCACAAGTTTTCAGGGAGAAAAAATCAGTATGCTACGATTTGCTGATGACATTGTCTTGTTAGCAGAGAGGGCTGAGGATATTGAGAAGTTATTGAATGGCATGAACAAAATACTGAAGGAAGATTTTGGACTGAATATAAATCAAAGTAAGACAAAAGTTATGAAATGTAGCAGAAATGATACCAATACTAGCAGATTAAATATAAAAATAGGATCGGATGCAATAGGACAGCGATTCTCAAAGTGTGGTACGCGAACCCCTAGGGGTTCGCGAGTTGATCATAAGGGGTTCGCGGCGAGATTTACGTAATGGTGGCAGACTGATTGTATCACGCGTGTGACATGCATCATTTAATACAATGCCTTCAAAGAATATCGCTCCTTTCACTCAATGTGCCGAATAAGTATTAATAGATAATATGTAAATTTTTGAATGCCAAATATCTTTCAAGGTTCAAATTCTACATTATGCTATATATTTCCATTATTCGGCACCACTCTCAATCGTGTTAGGTTTGGTAACAATAGGGGCGGAAAATAATGCCTTAAGAAAGGGCTACAATGGCTTGAAATTACGTAATAATTTGTGACTGACAAAAAGCGCGTGGCATTGTTTAGTATAGTTGTTTCTCAAGTCAGTGGTACTCCGCGCGCGCACTTATTTCGGCCGGCTGAAATAAAGTTGATAAGTAATTTTGATTAAAAAGTAAGTGAAAACATGAACCAGTGGTTAAAAACCGGATCAATACGCGGAAAATGCCCAGATACTCAAAAGTTATCCAGTTCAGAAACATTGAAAACTTCGTTGAGTCAAATTGTGTCTACGTCTACTGAAAATTCAATTTCGAAAGAAAATACGCGGAAAACAAGTAAACCAGAAGAACACTTCATTCCATCGACAAAGAAAAGAAAATATGATGAAGATTATCTGAAAATTGGATTTGTGTGCAAAGAAGACACGAAGACACCCAGTACCCAGAGCCACAGTGTGTAATATGTTCAGAAGTTCTCGCAAATAGTTCGATGAAGCCATCATTGCTGCGAAGACATTTGGAGACAAAACATCAGCAGTACGTAAACAAATCTTTAGATTTTTTTGTTCGAAAAAGGAGGGAGTTGGAATCTTCAAAAAAAAAAAACTGTGACAAATACTGCAACTACCAACGCTGATTATTTACGTGCGTCTTTCCTAGTGGCATACAAAATTCCAAAGACCGGCAAGTCATACAATATTGCTGAGGAATTAATTTTGCCAGCTGCTAAAGATATGGTCAGTTGCGTGCTAGGAGACAAATTAGCAAAATTGCTGGATAAAATACCACTTTCAAATGACACAATCGCAAGGCGCATTCACGACATGGCACTCAATGTTGAAAATCAACTAGCAGAACGACTGCAAAATACTTATTTTGCAATTCAAGTTGACGAATCAACAGATATTACTGGACTGCCGAATGTTCTTAGTTTTGTTAGATATGTACACAGAAACATTTCTGAAGAAGATTTTCTGTTATGCAAGAACTTGGAGACTACGACAAAAGGAGAAGATATTTTCAACGTCAATGATTTTTTTGAAGAACATGGCATAGACTGGAGAAGGTGTGTTGGTGTTTCGACTCATGGTGCCAAGGCCATGACAGGTAGGATATCTGGACTAATCACTAGAATTAAACATCTTGCTCCCGAAGCCAAAAGTATGCACTGTGCATTGCACAGAGTGACACTGGCGTGCAACAAAATGCCTGATTATTTAAAAACAGTATTGTCAGAGGTCGTAAATTACATAAAATCACGTCCGCTCAACTCGAGACTTTTTGCATTATTATGTCGGGACATGGGCAGTGAACGTTTCATTACTCTTACATTGTGAAGTGCGTTGGTTGTCAAGAGGCAGGATGTTAGCTAGGTTTTTTGAACTGCGTCATGAAGTCTATTTATTTGTGAAGGACAGTGACTTCAACCTCAAGTTAAGATTTGAAGATGAAACCTGGCTTATAAGGGTGTCACATCTAGCTGATATTTTCTCTCCTCTCAACGAAACGAAAGCTTCTATGCAAGGCTCCACGTGTAACATATTCATTGTGCAGGATAAAATAGAAGCCCTCATAAGAAAAAATGAATTTTGGAAAACTTGCATGATATCAGGTGTTATTGAATGTTTTCCTCTTCTGCATGAATTTGTTTCGACCAACACCTTAGGGAGCGTGCATAAACCACGTAGCTCTATTTTGACCTCCTGTAAACCCCCCCTCCCCCCCCCCCCACGTAGCCTACGTGGCTTTTGCCACTACCCCCCCTCCCCCCCACGTAGCACGTAGCTTTCTTCCTTTTTGATTCCAGAAGACATTTTGTACTGTTTTCTCTTATCAGACTTTTGTAAATTACATAGGGAGATAATTAACTGAGGTAAATAAATATACAGATGCTGTTGTGAGTTCTGTTTTCATTTTAACTGTGAAAAATGTTATGAAAAGGAAAGCTACGTGGCCTTTCTCGAAACCCCCCCTTCCCCCACGTAGCCCAGCGTAGCCTTCCAGCAAACTCCCCCCCCCCCCCCCCCCCCCCTGGACCGAGCCACGTAGTTTGTGCACAGTCCCTTATCACTGGATGCCGAAGTAAAAGCTGAAATTATTGTACATTTGTCTCAGCTCTCTGATGAACTGAAAAGGTATTTTCCAGATATCGGTAATGCTGAAGACTGGGTTCGAAATCCATTTATGGTCACAACCAAAAGTATAAATTCTGGTTTGAGCATTAAGCAACATGAATCATTGCTGGAAATGTCCACAGATCGTACTCTTCATGCTGATTTTAAAAAGATGTCTTTAATTGATTTTTGGGCAGCAAGACAGGAAGAATATCCGCAACTCTCACGTAAAGCAGTTAATTTCCTTTTACCCTTCGTGACAACTTACTTATGTGAGAGTGGGTTTTCACACCTGGTTATGATAAAAACGAAATACAGGAATCGAATGAATGTCGAATATGAAATGAGACTGAGATTGAGTAAAACTGTTCCCGATATTGACTGAACATGCGACAAAAAACAAGCTCATCTATCACATTAACTGACAACAATCTTCTGTATAAGTGTATTACTTTTATGAAAATAAAAATTCTTATTTTTTTAAAAGCTTTTTTAAAATTTTTTTAGGGGGTTCGCCACTGTCTGGAAAATTTAAAAGGGGTTCGCGGAGCATAAAAGTTTGAGAACCGCTGCAATAGGAGAAGTGAGTGAGTTCTGTTACTTGGGAAGCAAAATTACAACCGATGGCCGAAGCAGGAATGATGTTAAAAGCAGAATAGCACTAGCAAAAAGAGCCTTCATGAAAAAGAGAAACCTTTTAGTTTCAAATATTGATCTAGGAATCAGAAAGAACTTTTTGAAACTCTATGTGTGGAGCACAGCACTTTACGGTAGCGAAACATGGAATACCGGAAAGAAGGGAAATTGAAGCTTCTGAAATGTGGTGCTACAGAAGAATGCTGAAAATTAAGAGGTCAGAAAGTAAGAAATGAACGAGTTTTGGAAATGATGGGCGAGGAAAGAAGTTTGCGTAAGAAGGTTACAGAAAGAAGAGACAGGTTGGTAGGTCATATTTTGAGACATGCTGGATTAGTTAATTTGTTGGTGGAGGGAACAGTCGAAGGTAAGAACTGTAGAGGAAGACAGAGATTAGAATATATGAAACAGATAATTGAGGACGTGGGCTGTAAGGTGTATGTAGAAATGGAGAGGTTAGCACAGGATAGGAAGGGATGGAGGATTGCATCAAACCAGTCTAAAGACTGACAAGAGCAAAAAAAAAAAAAGTTATTCCTCCTCGACCTTTTTTTTTTTATGGCTTTATGTCTCGTGAATGTTGCGGTCATTAGAGGTGTGATGGGGCCGGAACAAGGAATGGGAAGGAATTTGGCCATGGCCTTTTTGAAGGAAGCATTGTGCATTTACCTGAAGCAATTTGGGGAAATCATGGAAAAAGCAAAATCTGGATGACCCGACAGGGATTCAAACCGGTGTCCTCCTGAATGCGAGGCCGGAGCGTTAACCGCTCACTCACCACACTTGGTCCTGACTAATTAAAGTGGCTAATATGTGGTTGGGCCCAACAGCATTTTAACAAAAAAATTACATAATGTAAATTCAGTGATGGAGTAATTGTTCTAAACTACTAAATACATCAACATTAAACCTGAATAACCACCTAGTGGAAAACATCGTACCTGTATCTCCTCCATCATCAGAATCAATGGAATCATCACGCTGGGATTGCTCAACTCTCCTCTTCTTTGAGTTACCTGTAATTTGATTAAACAAAGTCATTCATAAATATAATCAAGTAAATATTATCCCAAAATATATCTTAAATGTATATGTAGCTAAAGCTAAAGAAAAAACTGACAAATCTACTGCAAAAAAATAATATTTTCTTAGCATACCAAGAATCAATTGTCCTTTTCGTCAAAATGTGGTACACAGGTTCCCTGAGGCCGTACCATTTGAAAAAAAGTTCGCATTAAAACAAAAAAAATATGTAGTGTAGAGATAAAGGCACACAAATGTTACCATACATGATAGTGTGGGCACTTAACTAATGATTATTTCTAAACACATCTCCGACACACAACGATAGGATCTTCAGATATCTTCAATATGGATGGGAAGAAGCAAATGTACGATGGCTGCCAAGTTTTCATAATCTTTATCTTTATATATATAAAAATCTCGCGTCATGATGTTTGTCTGAGATGAACTCCGAAACTACTTAACTGATTTTGATGAAATTTGGCTTACTGTGTGTAATTTGGT
>JARYHS010013536.1:0-16378 GCA_031002005.1 Vandiemenella viatica | reverse complement strand
GATTTTTCAGCACTCGCGACATCACTGAGCGACATTCATATTTCTGTATTTTTTATTTTATTTGTAAACTTTTTTTGGGTGACATCTCAAATCATGTACAGCAGTAATCGGACATGATGTGTGTGAATGGAGCTGAAATATAATCATCGCGGGTTCGTTGCAGGATGATGATGATGAAACGAGCTTTTTTCGCAGAGCTTGTGTGAACGGTGTGTTGCTAAAATATAGCTAATCTTCGCGTGTTCACTGCCGGTTGATGTTTATACCCATAGTTCAACTTCTCATCAACCTCTCCCATACATGTAAGACTGTATAAGTACCCCATCCCTCCCAATTTCCCCCCCCCCCCCCCACCTTACCAAATATGCTTCCAAATCATATGTCAGGATATTTTCACTTTAAACATGTAATAAGTTATTCCTCCTCTGCCTTTTTTTTTATTTATGACTTTATGCCTCGTGAATGTCACGGTCATTAGAGGTGTGATGGAGCCGGGGACAAGGAATGGGAAGGAATTTGGCCATGGCCTTTTTCAAGGAAGCATTGTGCATTTACCTGGAGCGATTTGGGGAAATCATGCAAAAAACAAATCAGGATGACCTGACAGGGATTCAAACCGGTGTCGTCCTGAATGCGAGGCCAGAGCGTTAACCGCTCACTCACCACACTTGGTCGTGACTAATTAAAGTGGCTAATATGTGGTTGGGCCCAACAGCATTTTAACAAAAAAAAATTACATAATGCAAATTCAGTGATGGAGTAATTGTTCTAAACTAATACATACATCAACATTAAACCTGAATAGCCACCTAGTGGAAAACATGAACACAAGTTACGTACATTATTATGAACAGTTAAAAGAAAAACTAACTTTATTCAGGAGAACAGAATACAGAGATTTGCGTACCTGTATCTGCATCAGTATCACTGGAATTGTCATTGTTCCCCTCATGCTGGGACGTCTGTTTGTCTGCTACATTCTGGATTCTCTGTCCACTCATCTGTAATTTGATTAAGCAAAGTCATTCATAAATATAATTAAGTAAATATTTTCCCAAAATATATCGTACATGTATTTAATAGAAGTATTTATACAGCCATAAGCTTGTAGAATTAAATAAAACTGATCCAAACCTACTTACTACAGAGATAGAGAAACATTTGAGGCAGTCTCAAGATTCCAGTAAATATAACCAGAAATTAGCAGCAGTAGAGACGCAAATTCAAACACAAGGAAGACATAAGTTTATTATAAGTACCATCAGTTTAAGCAGCATTGCAGGAGTGGCTATTATTATTGTCCTGATATTGTACTTGTACCGGCGCTATTCAGGCCAAGTAGCAAGGTTTAATGCTGAAGCGGCTATACCAACGGCGGCACCGATTCTTGTTGACGTTTCTGGGTCGTCGCGTAACGCTGACGCTAGTGCAAGCGCAGAGTCACACATGTAGAAGGCTATGCTTAGTCATGTAGCTGTAATCACTGTTGTTATTGTATGTATGTCACATGGGGAACAAACTTTAATAATTGTTTATGTCTTCAGGATTGGACACCTAGATCTAGCAGAACGGGATGGCTTATTTTTCTTTTGTTGTGTATACCTTTGTAAGCAGGGAGGTACAGTCCACAACTGCGCAGTCCACAAGCCTAATGCAAAAAAAAAGTATGGAGTGACGCGTTAGCGGATGAACGCTATTTTGGTCAGTGGGAGTGTGTCCGGGGCGTAAATGAATATTAAGTAAATTATTATATGGCATAAGGCGTTGGCTGATGGGGGGCTTGCATCACGACACGGCTTGGCAAACCAGGTCACGAGAATTACTGATCGCGGACAAAGTGGGAGTGACGCACGCAAGCAACGACTGCAAGACAATGGGGACAGCCAGGTTTGTTAATAGCTAATCGCTAGTTACTAGACACTTGAACTTGTGATTCGGGACTGACACGAACGCCTCGGGCTCGGTCACCGACCCCGCGCTACGCCGCCATCTTGCCGATACTTCCATAGTCAGTTACAGCAGTAGTACCTATCGCGGTGTGGACTGTACCTTTCGTGCGTAATGCCTCATGTTAACATTTCTTTTGTTGCGCTTACGCTTTTCACCGTATCTACATGACTAGTAACACCCACCTCAGTTCCCTGGATTCGTGTCATTACATTTTCATCTTGCCTCCGGCTAGCAACCATAGCGAACAATTGGTAATGATGAACAACTCAGAAAGGTGTATTTGAACCGCATACAGCCTTCTAGAAAGCAAATCGGTAGTAATTTCAGCTCCTTCAGGAGTCCCGACTTCTGACGCACACAAAAAGTTCCTGCTATTGAGCAAACTTTATGAAAGAATATTTCTTGTATAATGATTGCTAGTAGGAGATGAAACTATTTCGAACCGTCTCTCATCAATATTCTGCGTACGTTTCTGCGAGGCGTTGAAAGCACAAAGAACCAATTGAATGCCGCACATCAACATTTAGTCTCTGCAATAGAAAATATTAACGGTAATTCTAAAGTAAAGGAAAACGTACTGGGCTTAAGATTGTTTTTCTTTTTACTTATGGTTTTACGCCTCGTCGAAGTCGAGATCATTAGAGGCGTGAGACAAGGAATGGGAAGGTATTCGGCCATGGACTTTTTGAAGGAAACATCCCGGCATTCGCTTGGAATGATTTAGGTAAACCATTAAAAACCCAAATGTGGATGCCTGGACGGGGATTCGAACCCGCGTCCTCCCGAATGAGAGGCCAGAGAGTTAACCACTCACCCACCACGCTCGGTCTGAGCCGTAAGAATATGCACAAAACTTTGTCCAAAACACGCGCCGTCACAAACGTCTTTCGCCGAACTTATCGCAGTTAGTAGGTCTTGGTCACTAGGAAACACCTCTGCATCCGTCCTGGGGACATTTCTTAGTACAGCATGATCCTAGTGGAATCTGTATATCCCACCTAAATAATTTATTACAATGCAGCAGCAGCAGTAAATTTTCGATTCAAGCTCTACGTGCAACCATCAACAACGCTGCGTGAACGCTACTGCGTTGTTTGCAGAGTTTAATTTTTCTAAACAGCCACTCACTCTTAGCGCGCACAATTAAAAGTGAAGTACTTTAAGTTTCTGGTTGAAACCTTACTGAAGGAGATATATTGGAGATAGGGTGGCTAGTTCCTTCCTTCCTTATCTTACTTAAGGGCACCTACAGTTTAACGTAGAAAAATGAACCATGAATACTTCACAGCAAGCTATGTCTGGTTACATGCCTACGAGTATCCACCACCGATACGTAAATTCGAACCGGGGACCTTTCAGTCTCCAGTCAGACGCTTTAACCTCCAAGTCGTTCTAGTGCTAAAAGATCTGTAATTACGTGAGACGCTTTTATAGTAACAGAAAGTACACAGACGGAAAAAAAAATCCCAACACCAAGAAAAAATTATTGTAGAGTAATGAAATTTGGACAATGCATTTGTCAAGTTAACATGTTTAATTGATTAAATTTTCAAGATCACAGGTTAATTTAAGCTCAAGAAAATGCATTTCAAATGTGAAATACTGTTAAATTAATAGCCGGTGTAACCTCCAGAATTTTGAATGCAAGCCTGCAAACGTGAATGCATTGTGTCATACAGGTTTCGAATGTCACTTTGTGGTATGGAGTTCCATGCTTGTTGTACTTGTGCTGTCAATACTGGGACGGTCAGTGCTGGCTGTGGATGATGCTGGAGTTGTCGTCCAATGATATCCCATACGTGTTCAATTGGAGACAGATCTGGTGATCTCGCAGGCCAAGGTAACATGTCGACACTCTGTAGAGCACGTTGCGAGACAACAGCGGTATGAGGGCGAGCGTTATCCTGTTGAAAAACTCCCCCTTGAATGCTGTTCATGAATGGCAGCACTACAGGTTGAATTACCAGACTGACGTACAAATTTGCAGTCAGTGTGTTTGGTATAACCACAAGAGTGCTCCTGCTGTCATAGGAAATTGCTCCCCAGACCATGACTCCAGGTGTAGGTCCAGTGTGTCTAGGCCGCAGACAGTTTGGTTGCAGGCGTTCCCCTGGCCTCCTTCTGACCAACACTCGGCCATCACTGGCACCAAGGCAGAACCTGCTTTCATCAGAAAACACAACAGATCTCCACTCCGTCCTCCAATGAGCTCTGGCTTGACACCACTGGAGTCGCAAACGGCGATGGCTTGTAGTCAGTGGAATGCACGCTACAGGGCGCCTGGCTCGGAGCTGTCCTTGAAGTAACCGATTTCTAACAGTTCGTTGTGTCACTGTGGTACCAACTGCAGCTCGAATTTCTGCCGCAGACGCAGTACGATGCGCCACAGCTGTACGCCGAATACGGCGGTCTTCCCTCTCAGTAGTGCCACGTGGCCTCCCGGAACCCGGTCTTCTTGAGGCAGTACCATCCCTTGACCACTGCACCCAACAATCATGCACAGTGGATACATTCCGGCCAAGTCTTTCTGCAATATCGCGAAAAGAAAATCCACCTTCTCGTAGCCCTATTACACGACCTCGTTCAAACTCGGTGAGCTGTTGATAATGGCTTCTTCGTCTTCTTAAAGGCATTCTTGGCTAACATCAACTCACTATGTCAAATCTCAGCGGTAAATAATGTTCACAAACTTTACAGCGCGTATTTAAAGCAAACCTGATTTGCAAGCTCTGAGTAGCGCTACTAGTGCCACACTTATGCGCGAAGCGCGAAATTTGAATCGATGTCATCTTTCAGATGTATAAACACGCCTACCAAATTTCGTTTATCTAACACAAGTCTTTCTTGGTGTTGGGATTTTTTTTTCCGTCTGTACAGACGGAAAAAAAAATCCCAACACCAAGAAAAAATTATTGTAGAGTAATGAAATTTGGACAATGCATTTGTCAAGTTAACATGTTTAATTGATTAAATTTTCAAGATCACAGGTTAATTTAAGCTCAAGAAAATGCATTTCAAATGTGAAATACTGTTAAATTAATAGCCGGTGTAACCTCCAGAATTTTGAATGCAAGCCTGCAAACGTGAATGCATTGTGTCATACAGGTTTCGAATGTCACTTTGTGGTATGGAGTTCCATGCTTGTTGTACTTGTGCTGTCAATACTGGGACGGTCAGTGCTGGCTGTGGATGATGCTGGAGTTGTCGTCCAATGATATCCCATACGTGTTCAATTGGAGACAGATCTGGTGATCTCGCAGGCCAAGGTAACATGTCGACACTCTGTAGAGCACGTTGCGAGACAACAGCGGTATGAGGGCGAGCGTTATCCTGTTGAAAAACTCCCCCTTGAATGCTGTTCATGAATGGCAGCACTACAGGTTGAATTACCAGACTGACGTACAAATTTGCAGTCAGTGTGTTTGGTATAACCACAAGAGTGCTCCTGCTGTCATAGGAAATTGCTCCCCAGACCATGACTCCAGGTGTAGGTCCAGTGTGTCTAGGCCGCAGACAGTTTGGTTGCAGGCGTTCCCCTGGCCTCCTTCTGACCAACACTCGGCCATCACTGGCACCAAGGCAGAACCTGCTTTCATCAGAAAACACAACAGATCTCCAGTGTTGGTCAGAAGGAGGCCAGGGGAACGCCTGCAACCAAACTTTCTGCGGCCTAGACACACTGGACCTACACCTGGAGTCATGGTCTGGGGAGCAATTTCCTATGACAGCAGGAGCACTCTTGTGGTTATACCAAACACACTGACTGCAAATTTGTACGTCAGTCTGGTAATTCAACCTGTAGTGCTGCCATTCATGAACAGCATTGAAGGGGGAGTTTTTCAACAGGATAACGCTCGCCCTCATACCGCTGTTGTCTCGCAACGTGCTCTACAGAGTGTCGACATGTTACCTTGGCCTGCGAGATCACCAGATCTGTCTCCAATTGAACACGTATGGGATATCATTGGACGACAACTCCAGCATCATCCACAGCCAGCACTGACCGTCCCAGTATTGACAGCACAAGTACAACAAGCATGGAACTCCATACCACAAAGTGACATTCGAAACCTGTATGACACAATGCATTCACGTTTGCAGGCTTGCATTCAAAATTCTGGAGGTTACACCGGCTATTAATTTAACAGTATTTCACATTTGAAATGCATTTTCTTGAGCTTAAATTAACCTGTGATCTTGAAAATTTAATCAATTAAACATGTTAACTTGACAAATGCATTGTCCAAATTTCATTACTCTACAATAATTTTTTCTTGGTGTTGGGATTTTTTTTTCCGTCTGTGTAAGTATTAGTAAACATACCAAAAAATTTTATTACGGCAAAAAAGATATTTAGTTACTAAATGGAATAAATCGATTTCAGGACATTCTACAACTAGTGTAAATAATGATTTTGATTGCCAGCTGAATGTGTTGTCATTTGAGGAACAGTATGCAATTATGATAGCTATACAACAAAAAATATGAAAACGGACAATAAAAGAATGAAAAACAGTGTGTAGTATTGATATAATCAGATCGTATTATAATTGTATAAGCTAATCAAGCAAACTTAAAAGACATTTCATTTTTATTATGTATCTTAATTTGGGATTTGACAATTTTAAGGTAAAAACTAAGTTAATGATTTTTAAAAAAATTTGGTCCATTAAACATTTTTCACATCAGTTTATGTGCCTTGTTCAACTTTGGGGATAAGACTGGTGTCATTTTATACTAATTAGAATAGTAGTTAAACACAGAGTTAATAATTTAGGACCCTACCCCCTATTTAAAGGGTACAGGAATGAAAGAAAACGAGCACATAAACAGACATTAGTGGAAGTATAAACCAATCTGTGACAAAAAGATATGCATTTTCTAAGTGTATTACTACCAATAGTATAACTAACAAGAGGCAGGGATAACCAGGAAACTAGACAACTCAATATCCAACAGAAGTAATAATTATGACTTTCTCTCAAAAAGCTACAGGAGTTACATTGGTCTAGAAATAGCTGTGAAAATTAAATCAAAGAAATTAACACACCTGCAGCTCGTCAAGTTTGTATTCTTTACTTGCAGGATCTTTCTTCATGTCAGCTGCAAGCTCAAAGAGATATTTGAGAGCATATTTAGCTTCAACCATTGTCTGGATGGTGTCCCACCTTGTCTCAGCTTTATTTTCTGAAAATTTTATTATCTTCAGTATACAGATCAGCCAATTTTACAATATTTTTCACAACAAATATCTAAAAACAACTGATACAAATAAATATATGAATTGAAGTGACATAACTCAAAGCTCAATAAATTTTTAATGGCTTTAAACCTCATCAAGATGTAGGTTATTAGAGGTGGGGAAAAACTGGCGGCAAGGAACTGGAAGGGATTCGGCCATGGCCTCTTCAAGAGGAACCTACCCAACAATCACCTGGTGAGATTTGTGAAAACCGTAGAAACCCAAATCTTGATGGCCGGGCAGGGATTTGAAGCAGCCTTGTCCTCAATGTGATAGTAACAGGTATTTTATGTCAGCTGGTTTTTGACCTTTTTTTTTTTCTAATTGAGTTGGGTGATGATGCGATACATTTGGTGCCTGGGAGCAGTTGCGTTTACCTGTGCGTATCCCTTCCGTACAGGTAAAAATTGCACATTTCAGAATAATTTTAAGAAAATATATTTTCATAATTTCCCGTCTTCTTAGTATAATTTTATAGTTGGCAGACTGCTTAATCTTTGCTACATCGTGCCAGATACAACAAAAAATAAAATAATTTTCAATCAATTTTAGTATAGCTGTAATTTTGGTATGATATAGTTATATAACCAAAGAATATAATATAAACTTTTCTGACAGAAATTCGGTTGCTAAATTAAGAGCCAGACCAATTTAAGTCTAGGGGAGAGTAGCTGAGTTAGAAGAGTGCAGCATCTAATTCACTGGTAGAGTGAGACAAAGGGGTCGTGTGAGAGAGAAAAATATTAATTAATTAATAACATTTGTTTGGGATAGAATTTTTTAAAGAAACAAGAGCAGAATAATAACTAAACTGAAATGAGATGAAAAAAACTAAAAGCATAAAAAAATGATTTGTAAATATGTTGACCATCATACAAAAAAGATAATCTGGTACTTTTATACATTTTTCTTTTTCATCGTCCATCACAACGAAAGCGAGTTTTCATTTTACAAAACGCAATACAACGAACAAACACTTGATGCCATCTTAATAAAAGCACCTGTGATCACTTATCTCTCAACATGCTCTTTGTCACAACTGTCTTTCTCACGCAACCAAGGAGTTAGTTGCCACTCTTCTAACTTGCCTACTTTCCTCGAGACTTAAATTGGTCTGGCTCCTAATTTATCAACCATATTTCTATGTAAGACTGGAGATTTTCTCGGCGTTGTAAATGAATAAAATTTTCTCGGGTAACTAGCCGAGTTAGTCCATCGTTTGACCACGACGTTTCGGCGGTCACAATCTCTGCCACCATTGTCAAGGACCTCGTTAACAGAGATACTGGATTTCAGTTAAGTAAAGCCTGGAGCCCAGCAATCCAGAAAATGAGAGTGCAGCAGGACAACTGGGAAACGCGCACCTCTCTTGCGCGCCAGCAATCAGCGGAACCCACCAGCAGCTAATGGCTTCCGCCAATAGGAACGCTTCCCGCTAGTGGCCAACGTTTCCCGTCACTAGCCATTGGCCGACCGGAAAAAGGATGACGTAGCGCGGACTTCGCGTGATATATAAGCACCTCAATAACCTACCGGCAGCAGTCACTTGACAATGGCGGCAGAGATTGTGACCGCCGAAACGTCGTGGTCAAACGATGGACTAACTCGGCTAGTTACCCGAGAAAATTTTATTCATTTACAACGCCGAGAAAATCTCCAGTCTTACATAGTTAACCTCTACGGGGAGGATATCTTCCGCAGCGTCCGGCTGTTGGAAAAACTTCGAAAGAAGAAGGCAAAGCTGCTTTCCACGCTGGCCTTTCTTCAGCGCTGCCGGGACAACGATGTCGTGCCACATTTCGCAGAGATACGTCACCCGATATCATCAGCCGCGGTCAAGAGGATTCTTCGACGAGCAAGCTCCGCCATCGTTAGGGAGAGGGTTCACTTCACGAGATCCGAGCTGGACAAAACCTCCAAGGTTCTTCTTCAGTGCCATCTGCGTCTTTCTGGAATACTGTCCCGTGACGCTTGGGAATGGGTTGACGGTGTTACAACAGCCAGCAGCCTGATACACCAACGACGAGCGACGGCGCGCCAATGCGCTAAATATGAAAAACTTCCAGGGAGCCAACGTCCTCAGTCTTCGCCTGAACTCAGAACTATAGTGAATCTCTCTGGAAAAAATCTTGACGACGCAACGATATCCGTGTTATCCAAAGGACTAAACTTCGCACCGGTTCCAAGAGAGATTCCCACAAGGGAAAATCATTAGCGGCGTTGAGCAAGCCATCAGGGGTCCTTCCATCCGACGCTGCTGAGGAAATTAGGAGGGAAGCTTGTAGGATATTATGCAGGGCTAAACCTCCGAAGGCAAATATTTCAACATCTGAACGCAAGGCTCTTCGAACGCTACGAGAGGATATTGACATCATTATCCTCCCTGCAGACAAAGGAAATTCGACCGTCATCCTTAACTCGGATGAATACAGGCAGAAGTTGTCGCAGATGTTAAATGACGACGCCTATAGGAGACTTACTAAGGATCCTACTGCGGTATTGGCGAGGAAAACTGTAATGCTATTGAAAGAATCAGGAATAGACGCCGAAACAAGCAAGAGCCTCCAGCCACGAGCACCGGTTCCACCTAGATTGTATGGGCTGCCAAAGATACATAAGGATGGTACTCCTTTACGCCCGATAGTGAGTGCTATAAGCTCACCTACTTACCAACTGGCAAAATATCTAACAAGTAGACTATCACCACTCGTGGGAAAAAAGTCCCCACCATGTGAGGAACTCTGCTGAGTTCATAAACGTGTTGAAAGATCTTCGACTGGGGGCAGATGACATCATGGTCAGCTTCGATGTCGTGTCACTTTTTACGAATGTGCCACTAGCGGACACATTAGCGTTGCTGGCGAAACACTTTTCTCCCAAGGAAGTGGAACTGTTCCGTCATGTGCTCCAGTCAACCTACTTTCAATTCAATGAGGAATATTACGAGCAGGTTGATGGGGTTTGCTATGGGCTCGCCGTTGTCCCCAGCAATTGCCGATTTTTATATGGAACATTTCGAAGAACATGCTCTAGCAAGTGCCCCAAAACAGCCAACCTGTTTCTTTCGTTATGTTGACGACACGTTTATAGTATGGCCGCATGGTATCAATAGTCTACAAGAATTTTTACAACATCTTAATGGGATCAACGGAAACATTAAATTTACAATGGAGATGGAGAGGAATGGCCGCCTTCCATTTTTTGATATTTTGATCGAAAAGAGAGCTGATGGCACTGTAAGTCATTCTGTGTACAGGAAACCAACACATACTGATCTATATCTCAACGCGCGCAGCCACCACCACCCGGCCCAACGCAGATCAGTACTGGAAACCTTGGTGCACAGGGCGCGAACGTCTATGTGACAAGGATAGTTTGCAGGCGGAAATGTGTCATTTACGGGAAACTTTCCGCAAGAACGGTTTCACGAGGCGTTAATAAACTCGGTTTGCACACGAGCAGGAAGGAGGAAAATACGACAGCAGGAAGACCCGAGCCGCTTCGCCTTCCTTCCTTATGTCGGAACGACTACCGCTAAGATTGGCAGAATTTTAAGTAAATGTGGCATTAAAACCATTTCCGACCAACGGCCAAAATTAGGAATATACTGCGGTCACCCAAGGACGATATTGCCTTACAAACACCTGGCGTATATCGCATTCCTTGCGAATGCGGAAAGGCTTACATCGGACAAACAACATGATGTATTGACCAAAGGTGCGCCGAACATGCGCGCAACGTCCGCCTGGGCCAGATCGACAAGTCAGCGGTTGCTGACACAGTATTGACACGGGACATGGCTTTAATTCCAAAGCAACAAGAATTCTTGCGCGTACGAGAGGTTATTGGGACAGTGTTTTCTCGGAAGCTATCGAAATTTGTATCTCGAAGGACCTCGTTAACAGAGATACTGGATTTCAGTTAAGTAAAGCCTGGAGCCCAGCAATCCAGAAAATGAGAGTGCAGCAGGACAACTGGGAAACGCGCACCTCTCTTGCGCGCCAGCAATCAGCGGAACCCACCAGCAGCTAATGGCTTCCGCCAATAGGAACGCTTCCCGCTAGTGGCCAACGTTTCCCGTCACTAGCCATTGGCCGACCGGAAAAAGGATGACGTAGCGCGGACTTCGCGTGATATATAAGCACCTCAATAACCTACCGGCAGCAGTCACTTGACAATGGCGGCCAGAGTTTGTGACCGCCGAAACGTCCGTGGTCAAACGATGGGACTAACTCGGCTAGTTACCCGAGAAAATTTTTTTCAACCATATTTCTGTATGGCAATTGACAATTTTTACCTAAGCTGAAGGGATGCGCACAGGTAAACGCAACCACTCCCAGCTACCAGACGTACCATAACAATACCCAACTTCAATAAGAAAGGAAATTAAAAAAGAAAAACCAGCCGACCAAAATTTTTTCTCAAAAATGTTGCTAGCTCCTTATACTATGAAGCCAGGGCATTACTGCTCAGTCCAATAATAGATAACCAATTGGAGGTCAGAAGCTCACAATAGGAAGTTAACTAGTTACTAGACGACCCGTGCGAAAATTTCGCGAATAAAATGCGGTGAATAGTAAGGTTGAATACAATGTCACCAAGTTCAGTCATTACTCTTCATAATCCTACTTCATTTATCGATTTTGATTAGAAATCCAGGGAGATAAATGGCTCGAAACACAAAAAAACGTATTTTAGAAATATTGACATTTTTGCGCTTTATGGGTCGAATTACGAAAAATTCCTTTCTTAGAATATAATGTTACCACGGCGGAAACCTTAGTCTTCAATACGATATGTCATTTATCTATATCGATTAGATGTCAAGGGAAATATAAGGCTCGTGACACAAAAATACGTTGTAGAACAAATTATACTTTTTCCCTTTAATAGTTGAATTCCAAACACTTCTTTCTTAAAATATGATGTCAGCAAAGCTGAGACATTATTCCTCACAACCGTACTTGATTTATCGATTTTGGATAGATTTCAAGGGAGATAAGTGGCTCAAGACACAAAAAACGCATTTTAGAAAAATTGACTTTTTTGCTTTTTATGGGTCGAATTACGAAAAATTCCTTTCTTAAAATATAATGTTACCACGGCGGAGACCTTATTCTTTAATATGATACCTCATTTATCTATATCGGTTAGATATCAAGGGAGATAAATCGCCCGTGACACAAAAATCGGTAATAGAAAAATTTATACTTTTTCCTTAAGGGTTGAATTCCAAAAACATTCTTTCTTAAATATTAATTCACAGAGCTGAGACAATACTCCTCATAATGCTACCTCATTTATTCTTTTTGGTTAGATATACTGGGAGATAAATGGCTCAAGATACAAAAAAACCATTTTAGAAAAATTGACATTTTGCCCTTTAAGGGTCGAATTACAAAAAATTCCTTCTTAAAATATAATGGTTACCACGGCGGAGACCTTAATATTTAATATGATACCTCATTTATCTATATCAGTTAGATTATTAAGGGAGACTAAATGGCTAGTGACACAAAAACGAATTGCAAAAATATTGAACTTTTGCCCTTTAAAGGGTTGAATTCCGAAAAATTTCTGTCTTAATATATGACGTCACTAAAGCGGATATCTTAATCTTTAAAATGATACTTCATTAAACGATCTCAGATAGGTATCCAGGGAGATATTTGACTCATAACACAGAAAACAGCATTTTAGAAATATTGACATTTTTCGCCCCTTTAAGGACGAATTCCGAAAACTTCATTTCTTAAAATATGATGTGACCAAAGGTAAGACCATAAGCTTTAAAATGACCACCTCCATTCATTGATTTCGGTGACTAATGAAGGAAGATACAGGCTTGTGACAAAAAATACCTTATAGAAATAATATATATGATGTAACTAGGATGGAGTTGACAGTAAAATTCGCATTTAAACATAAATATGAGGTTTCCTAATGTGGCATATGAGCTAAGCTAAAATGACAGTCTGCATATGTGGACAAAATACATTAATTTAAATATATTGGTTTGAATGCCTCAGTCATTATGATATATTAACATAACACAAATGTTTTGATTCAATTTGGCATGGAAAAAGAACACATACCTTGATCAGAATCTAAAATTTTTTGCTGTAAATCAGATATCAGGGCATTTTTCAAGGTTATGTTGTCTTCTTCTAATTGTTTTATTTCTTCCTCAATTTCTTTAGCTTCATTCTGACTCAAGTTTTCATCATTAAGAGTCTCCTGAAAAATGGCAATCAATGTATACTTAAGTTACAGCTTTCTCCTGAGCAGAACAAATTAACATAGCTCATTTCAGCATTTATCAATCTATCATACAAGTGTTAAGATGTGATGAGACAGTAATTTGGTACTGAAAGAGTAGAGTGGAAGGCTAGTGCATAAGAATTAATTGGTCATCAAACTGCCAGAGTGTAATTGTAACAATAAGACTTAGTCTAGCGACAATGAGAGGGTTCGGTAGAAGGAGGCCCGACAGTGAGCATATGGAGTCAGTGGAGACCGATCGGCGCATGATGTAGTAAGCATGCGAATTTGTGTATGTAGCGTAATGCACGTGGGACGGCCATTTAAGCTCCTGAAAGACAAGTAGAGTAACTTTACTGTTATAGTTGATGAGTAGTGAAGGTTTTAAGCAATTTGGAGAACTATACATGAAGTTGAACTGTTTAAGTGAAGCGCTGACTTAGATCGGGAAAACATATTGTTCAAGCCTGGGTCTACGTTATCATAGTCGGATCTGTATCTTTGGCGACCAGTCTGTATTAGCCTTATCCACGGTCAAATTAAGTGATGTGTGTACTTTAGTAAGCGGTCATATCAGTTGAAGTTGGTGGTTGATTATGTACAATCAGCAGAAATAAACTTATGCATTCCAGTTTAACAAGAAACTACAACTTTCATTAAACTAAATCCCAGCCCGCTTTTCCCGACAAAGACTTATAAGCAGTACAAAAATCCTTAGTTTCCATGCGAAACACAAAATTAAAATTTCTTTGTAAAGCAGAACCTCCAGTTAAAACCATAGAAAGAGCAAAGCACTGTCCACAACTTTATTTCAATGAAATGTATATTTATCAAATCATGCCGTGTCACCACTTGTCATGTTTGGAAACGCCAGTTTTACAATATCTCCAAATGGAAGCAGAGAAATCTGTTTTGAATCAGAGTAAGCAGCAGATTAAAAGTGGTGTACAGAAACTAATTTTAATTCTCGTGCTAAAGAAAGCTAGTGACTAGCAAACATTCCGTGACAAAGTATCAAGTCACTGAATAGAACTTTATGTTTTTCGAGTTCCAATGTACTTGCCTAGTGATATTAATCTTCACTTTCACTTTTACAAATCACTAGTAACTAGGAATCAATTTTCGTATTGCACTCACACATTTCTTATCTAATTAACCCTTTAACTGCTACGGTTCGCCCGCCGAGCTCTCGCTGAGTGCTCCTTTGTTATGTGCGCTGGAATGCCGCGTTAGACCCAACCGCTGTGTACTGAATACGTCTGGAGCGTTGTGTGTGATGTTCTTCTGCTGTCGCTCTGCGATTTGAAACGCCAAATACAAAATAAATGCTGTTAATATAACATCTAAAGTTTTTCAGTTTAAAGCTCCTCTAAAAGTGAATGTCTGCGTAAGCAAACGTGCGGTACGTCATATACTAAATAGATATTACAGCAACTGAAATGTTTTTTGTTTGTGAGCGTAGTAATTTATCTGGAGAATATCTTTCCGAATACCTTTCACAAAATCTGCACATTTTTTGCTACCTTTTTGACCCGGCTATGGACCGCCACTGGCAAGTTAAAAATATGTTTTTATATTTTGTTTAGTTTTAGAGGCGTATAAATGTAATATAATTACTCTGCAGTTACCCATGGTAATTATTCTTTTTGTGTGATAAGCCTTGAAAAATAGTATAACACACAGTGGTACATTACATGTTCCGCATTGGTTTCTCGATGCACTTTCTGTTTCGAACATACAGCGCATATACGCATTGGCGTGCTATTTTTTGAATTTTCAATATGAATGACATTTGGAAAATGTCTCCCAGAAAATCCTTGACGATATTTTTTATCAGAGCGTCTTCCATTGCTAGGTTCGTTCTTGGTATATGCTTCAACAAGGGGAGTCCATAAATTACGTGAGGTGAAATGGGGGGGGGGTTCCGGCGAAATCTTACCAAGGGGGAGAGGGAGGTCTTGTTGGACTGTAGAGCTAAAAAAAAGGCCTTCAAATGACGCGAAAGTAGATTTTAGGGGGGTATTTCCTCGAAAATTGCAGCTTTGGAAGGTTGAGAAATAAAAAATAAAGGTCTCAAAGTTGTGAGGGCAATTTCTAGGGGCGGGAGGGGGGGGGGGCGATCACACGCGAACCAGGTCTCGCAAGAGGGGGGTCCAGAAATCCGGAAAAACACCTCACGTATTGTATGGATGCCCCTTACCAGAGACAGATGAAACTCTGCAACTGGCATTTTTCGTCCGGTTACTACTCGGCGAAGAGCGTGAGCATTTAAAATGCTGTATTCGAGAATGAGGAAAAAGAACTTCTTATACCACTTCATAGCGAAAATATAGTGTGAACTGATTCTCGCGTATCTGTAGGTCTCATCATCAATAGATATCATATGAACTTCTGTTAGAAATATCAGGAAAAATGACAAACTGCTGGAATGTTAACTTAATCCACACTTGTATCCCGCAGCTTAATCGTCAAGCGCATGCGGTCAAATGTGTCATTAAAGCATTCTCTTATTCCACACATTTCGCTCTCACTATCTGTAGCTTCAAATTCTGAAGAATTTTCACATGTGGAGACAAATGGTCATTTTCCACTAGCTGATGTACACGGCTTAGTACTATTACTTCGAGATCCTGTTGAAGGGTCATCACTGTGATCCATATCAATGACATCATATTCATTGTCACTTCTGGTAAGAATCTCCATGGTTTCTTCCATGTACAAACACGACTGCGTGCCATTTTCTCAGCGAAAACTAAAAGGAAAAGAGAAACACAAATTAGATCGCAGCTGCCAACGCTCAAGGGTCGAATAAGGAAAACAACCACCCTGGGTGGAAATATGGCTACATTACGAGGCCTCTAAGAGGGTAGCGTGTTAAAGCGCGCAGAGCACACAGGGACCCGAGCGGCTGGACGTGTATACACA
>JARYHS010013535.1:0-13546 GCA_031002005.1 Vandiemenella viatica | reverse complement strand
TCGGTTTTAAGGCCGCATATCCTTTCTGATGCCAATTATTTTATACCTACTGCCAGATGGTACTGCATAGTATTGGATAAGTGAAGTGTTCACACGAGATGTGCAACTATTTTTTTATGTGTGATAAATGTATTTTCTGTTTGTGTAATGTTTATTTTATGATGCGAAGATTTAAACAGTACAAGCATTCGCCTTGAAAACCACCTAAAAACCGCAGTCAAAACTGCCCATACATGAGATCCTGGCCTCGTGCCCGGTCCCGTTGTATCTATTGTATAGCTCCTCGACTCACCGAGACACACTGACGGGTGTTTCTCCATAAGATTTCGTTATGCAAAATTTGAACAAATTCTTTTGAGTTTCAAGGGAGTTGGATCTATTAAACAGGGACAAGGACCATCACGCTTTATACGAAGACAGAAGATTATTTCGTTGTCCTGCTTAACTTTCATACTAAGACACAGCATTAAATTGATATTACCCAATACATAAAGTGTGAAAGTACTTGAATTATTCTAAATAAGGAACAAATGAAGCATACGCGCAAAAAATAATTAAATATTAGTAATTACTTCGTACATAACCAAAAACAGCAATCAATTTTTTTTGAAGACAAGATGTTTCATATCAAAATTGCGCACTCATCTTTTTACGTCAAACACTTTTGATACAGTCACGCAGTTGCATTTTCCCTCAGTCAATATATGTATATATATATATATATATTATTACTTTATCGACCTTCTGCATAAATTTAAAAGCAAATTGCTAAAACATTGTACACATGCAATATTAGGTTCTTATCGATTTTAGGTCAGTATGTACTCTCATTGAAAATAAATAAACAATATTCCTTATATTCAAGTCATATTTTGTGAACCTCAAAGTTAAGTTTCTTGATAAGAGAGTTATGAATAACTCAAAAAAAATGTCAAAGTATTGTATTCAAAAACATTTTCGGTGTAATTAATTATTGAATGCTATTATCTTCCATTTTCCTAGGTATTTTAGTCATATTGTTGAATAATTAGATAGTGAAAGGGACCCCAATCATAATTACATTTGGAGAACTCATCTCGAGAGATACATAAGTATAAAACACCCAAAATAACAATGATAACATTTTTATATATATATATCTGTCCACTGATACGTCACTCGAAATAAGCTTTCATCTGTATGGGAGCTATTGCAAACAAAGAAATGAATATTTTTCTACGAATCTGTTTCTCGTTCAATGAAATTATTTTCCTGTGAAATTTCAGTACAATTAATACAATGTACAAGTTACGTGAGTGCGACATGCAGACGAACGGATATGACGAAATTATGAAACTGCTAATGCCCAAAATAAGAAATAAATTATACACCCAATGCAACCAAATTGAAGAATGGAAAATTTGACATCTAAAAACGCCAGTGTAGTAATCTTGAAGTTTAATGATGCTAATGATCGTGTCATTGTGACTATAAAACAGTGTAATGCATACAGCTCTATTTGTCACTGGTTAAACGCAGTATCACGACCAGTGTTTGTTTCATAATGAAGCGTTGTGTCGTGAGCAAAGGGCTCGTGACTGGGTGAGATGCTTTCTCCGCTTCATTGGCCAATCACAGTCGGCTGACCTGCGTGGGGAAGAAGCCGGCGCCCTTTGACCCGCGAGCGTGAGATGTGTTCTCACTGATTCTATCATCATGCCGGAAGCAGCAAACGTCGATCTTTGCTCGTTAGTAAAATATCGGAGCATCTCTCCGAATAGGTTCATCCAATTTAATACCGTATGATATGACATTTATTCACGGCATAGATGTAGCTGATGGATAATTGTCTTAGCATTAAAGAAAATTAAATGTTATCCATATAAGTAACACATATAAACGAGGAACATATCTATCAAAATCAGATACATACATTCATATACTTGCTTTAAAATATACTATATCGATAATTCGAATCTGTGATGACTCACCATTTGAATGGTGTTTTGTGCTAATTGAATATTTTAGACATATTATGAACGAACTGCTACCGGTTTCTCATTAATTACTATTCTTTATGAATAACTTAGTCTGTGTATACTAAAGAAGCGAGGTAATGTGCTGTAACTATGTAGGATTATTTCACGGATAGGTGATGTTTTGATTTGTATATCGTGGTAATTGCTGTAAAAAAATTAAATGAACTCTGTAAAAATGTTGAGTTTGTTAAAGTACCTAGCACGCTAATTAGATAGCAATATTTGAGAATTTTGTCCAGCTATCATATTTTAAGTGTTATTTTGATAGTTTGCAGCGTTTAATTTCGTCACTCGATGTTAAATGTTTGTAACTATTTTATAATTTCATTTAAACATATTTCCAAATAATTTTAAGAAAGTTTGTATTGTTTTTAAGTTGATTCAGTTGTATGAGTCACTGTTAGCAATTGAAAAACTTCTGTCGCACTTTCACTTACGGTCAGAACTTCCGTTGATTTGTATATAATGTTACGATAATCGCAGCCGTGCGATGATACAGTTGTGCGACTTGCCTCGGTGGCAGTGTGGCCAACCACACTGTATTGTAAATACTTCATTTTCGGTCCGTATACTTAACCCTATCCATAAATTATGCGGAAATACTTTATTTCTAGTGAAATATACAATTTATGGAACGGAATGCCCTTTTTAATTTATTTATAAACCTAGATTTTAAAGGAAACCAAAATGTAGTAGCTATTTCCATAATCACGAAAACAAATATGTATTTACCTAATTTAAAATTACTTTTCTTTCATGTACTTTTTATTTTCCTCTTCCAAAGATAAATGCCCCGATACTACAAGTCACATTTATATGTTTCTCCGGCTATCGCCATCTGAATATTTGCATCTGCCTATCCATTTATTTTAGTATTTCAGCATATTTATAAGTCTAAACTCTAAAGCATATCACGATGGATCATCTTTGGATCGTACATTAGAATTTACAGTTGGTAATGGAACTGAGCAGTTCGGTTCTAATAGGCACCTCTAGGCTATTGATCTGAGATCCATAATTGAATATCTGGTATGATTTCCAGTGTCATCCTTAAAATCCCACATCCAGACATCTGGATAACACAACAAACATTAATAGAACGTTTACAATTCCGCAGAAAGATGGCAGCAAGCTCTCATCTTTATACCTTGTGGTGTGACAGCGTCACCCACAATGAATATAATTAAATTATTATTAATTATATTCATAATTCCTTTTTTTATTATTATATTCAAATTTATTAATTATTTAGTCTTGCAACGTGTAATTAATTGTAAATAATGAGGGTTGTCTGGATAGGTTAAATGTATGTTTTAAAACCAGGGCGGCCAAAGGTATATTTTATTGTAAATCAATTTTTCTGTAAACGCATGGCTCAGAAGGGTTGAATATCGAAGGCTAGAAACTGCCATTTCGGCGGTTGAGAGAGGAACAATGGAGCAGGCGAGGCGACTCATGGCGCCGGGACAGCCCGGCTTGAGTCCCGTTCGAAATCGGGCGGTGACCTACCCCTACCCCGCTACTACCCCGAAGGCCACGTAGGAAACGCGCGAAGGAGACGGCGAATGCGACGCATGATATTAAACACGTGACGACGGAAATGTGTAGATAGCCAATCCTGAACATTTATTGGGGTCTACAATACTAATTCCGTGGAGTTCTTTTACATGTGGCGAGCAACTAGCCGAGGAAGAAGAAGGAGCCATTTTTAGACATCACTTCTGTCCAAGACGAGCTGATGAACGGACGTGACTTGGGTCCAAGACGAGCTGGTGAACAGACGTGTCAGCGGCACGCTCTCTGATGATCATTGTGGTTGATCATTTCTTGCTTTGGAAAAGCGAGATGTCGAGTGGCATGCTTGCCATTATTTGGAAGTTATGCTAATAACGCGGTCGTAGCCGCTTATTTAGCTTCCATTGCTGCAGTGGCATTGTGTTTGTCGCTCACCATCACGGCGATGATTCTATGGTAATGTACCAGAAACGACGGTCACTATTCAGTGGATTTTAACAGACTTATGAGCCCTTAAGCGACGCCTGGGTTAAGACTCTGCTCCCGTCACTTAAATTCTGAGCTAGCTGAATTTATATTTCGATTCAATTTTTTCTTAAGCATCTTGCTGTTTGTTAATTCAATTTTGATGCTTTTCATTCACTTTATACGGCGCCCCCTGGGATTTTCCTTTGTACAGTAAAATGTTAGCTTCAATTTGATGGCCTGTGTTGCCATGTTATTTCAATGTTAACTTTGCTGTTTTTATTACTTGTTTGAGATATTTCATTCAGTTTTGTTTGCTTACTCCGGCGAATTGTAAACGTCGGGTATTGCTTGTTTTTGCTGATCTAATTGTGTTTAACGTAACGTTAATTACTACCCGACCTTGTAAGGCCATAAGACTCAATAAATGAGGTTTTATTTTGTGTCTGAAATTCATGGTTCTAGTTAGTAACCTATTAGATCCCCTTATAGCATCATTATTATATGTAATTTTCATTTTCAGGAATTATTTCAGAATTAATATTAATTCCCCCCTCCCTTTTTTCTGAGCACCCAAAATTGTATTTTATTACAATATGTTAGCCAAAATAACAACGAATACAACTATGTTTAATACCGCGATTTAAGTACGAGAAATTCTTGAAATATGAGCAAGCGATGTAAACAGTGTACTGAAAATGCATTTTCGTACGTACGGAATTTTTATTTAACGTGGTGGTGAACAGTAAAGCTCTGGCCTCGCATTCGGGAGAAAACCTGTTCGAATCACCTACCAGCCATCAAGATTTCGTGTTCATGGTTTCCCGAAATCATTTAGGCGAATGTAGTGATGGATCTTTCAAAAGCCCATGACCAAATTCCTTGCCATTCCTGCCTCTCCCCCCCTTCCACCGTTTCCAGTCCTTTCCCACCTCTAATGACCTCGACGTCGACGAGTCATAAAGCCATAAAAAATCACGCTTCTGCTTACAAGTAATAAATGATTCTCTGATTCTTTTTATAACTAACTCCCTAATAATGTTACATTTCTAATCCGTTCTCTCATGTTTTTCTGTGTGTGTATTAGCTTTCAGTCGGTTTAGCTAAAAGCAAACTGATTTTGAGAATATAATTTACTTAAAAGTGGACGTCCGTGTCCTGTTTCCTGATTCGTGGGTATTTCTCTTCTATAAGGTTTTACAATACACGAAAGCTAAGAATGATTCGATTCGATGGGGTATTCTGAGGATATCCAAAAAATTCTGAACAGGAAGTATTACCTCTCCGTTGTATCTCTGGATTCTTGCTGAAGCCTAATGAGTACAACAGACACATTTATAACTGTTTGTGTCTGGGAAGTAATGGATTATTATCTGTTGTATCTTTATTATTTCCTGAATATGTAAATAATGCTCCTATTTGTTTAAGCGTATAAATAGTGTTCCCACTACGTTTGAGGTTGTGTAAAACTTGTAAAAAAATGCATTTATATTAAAAATCATTAATTCCCGTAAGAGCAAGCATTCGACTCTGCCTTTCACATTGTACCAAGAAAGATTCTTTCCGTCTCTAATTTACTGGTTATGAAATTCTGTAAATTATATCTTTGGATCGATTCCTGTTTCATTTTGTACTGTCTGTAATTATTTCGAATACTCTGTATTTCTCTAGGAGTAAGTTACAAGCTCCATCTAATTTGTAAATATTCCTTGTATTTGTTTTCTTTTAACCTCACAGTGTTCTAGAAATATCTTCGATAATATCAGACCATGTTATTTGTTGGAGATGTAAAAAGTTTTCGACATTTTTTTTTTTAAAAAAAAAGGTACCAGCTCTTATTAACTGGTTGTCAGAGATCGTGATAGAAGCAGATAATGGAAGCGATATCGGAAGTAGTTTTATTTACGACTCCAATTTTAAATACATAATTTTGTCCCAGATATAATGCTACAAATGTACCCCATAACTACATCCTTCTTCTTTTTAATTTAACTTATATTTATTTTAAAAATTCAGTTAATACTTATAGTTTTACGTGGTATGTTCCATGCAACAGTATATTTACATCTCCACTACCATAATCTACGTTTTTCCAAAACTATGTACGTTTGTACTTAGAATTGCTGTAATGTTAGTGTCTACTTAGAGCCACGTTTTTGGTAGCTTGTTTCAGACACTTGCGCTGTTAACAAGGAGTTTTTAATCTGATTCGATACAGCAATTTCACTGCTATATTGGATTCGGTCTAGTTCATTTTCATCGGCGGTGAAACTATTTCGTGTTGATGGTTCGTTTACCAGAGACGGCTTAGGCTCCCGTGTCGTTCATGGGCTCCGCAACTCATGTTCTGCTCAAGCAAAACTCCCAACAGAGATAACGGAGCAAAATGACGTCAACGTGACAGCATGCCGTCTCGGGAACCGATGAAGACCACAGAGCATTTCTCTGTTCTATTTTATGGAACTCAGTTCGTCACACATGAAGATTTTGTATAAAATACGCAAAATGTATTTGAAAAGGCAGTTTATCCACTGACCATTAATCGAAGGTAGATTGGTTAATTCTGATTACGTTGTGGGAAATCCTGTTGTTTACTGAAGCTATAAAACTGAGCGTAGCCAATACAGGAACTAGCTGAGAGACAATGTTGCGTCACTGTTTCATTATCCTCTGCTACCTGGAGGACACTTGTAGCTTCGATATAATGGTCAGATATGTCAGTTAACAGCCCTGGGTAAGCAGTAACCAGGCAGTAAAGATAATATTCTCTTCACACCATTCCCTTATAGAATAACGTAAATTTTATTATTCGTTTAGTAAGGACCGAATTCAATTAAATACCGTAAGTTCATATTAAAATCAAAATAACCTAACAAGTATCGTTTTAGTATTTTAGACAAAAGTCGAAATTTGTCAAATAGTTTTAGAACCCATCATTTAAGTTTTAAATAATGGTGTTTAATAAGCATTTAAAATTTAAATAAAAGTTTATTTCTATCTATTTCGTCTTACATTAATACAAATGGTTGGCAGCTTAAGTATGTTCATATTTATTTAGCCTAATATCTTTTATCGCCGCTTGTCTTTTGTAAACAAAACTTGGAGTCTCGTTTTCACCCATTTCAAATCCTTTGATTCATACACAAGCAAATTCCCTTGGTAAGGTTGTTATCTAAGTCATCAATATATTTAAATAAAATTTTATTTCTGTTTCACCTTCAGTCATCAATACAGTTATGTGGAAACTGAACTAAATCTCAGCTTTATCCGATTAATTTGCATCTTAATTGGATCAAGTCAATGCGAAGCCATCTGTTCCATCTCCAGATTAAATTATTGTGTTTGGTTTGCTCTCTTATCAGTAATAGTGTTTATTGTGCTCAGACTGTTCTTTTAAAAGACATACCCCCATAAATTACAAAACTACATAATAATTTCTTTCTACAGAGATCGCAACCTATGGTTTTTATTTTGTGTTGTAAATACTAGATACTAAATATTCTACGACCTGACTTTATAACAGCTTAATTATAACTTAACTAACTATATGACAGTACTGTATAATTGAAGTGACCAAAATTTTGGAAAATATAACAGGAAAATACAACACGAATATTTTTTTTTTTTATTATTGTGATACCGCCATCCAGGTCGCAAAAGATCTAAATCCAAAGACTAAAAGCTCTGGGAAGAATGAAATTAATTCTAACCCGACATGAATACTACACAAATTTATGGACCAAACTCGCCGACCAGCCATTGTTAATTATGGAACATTCTGTTGTTTGTTCAATATAAACTTTTCTCCATGGTCCAACCTCGCTAATAACAAACGCATGTTCTGGAAGCTTAACATAGTAGGTTATTCACTGACAATGATCCTGTTGTCGTCAGGGTTCATTAAAAACATATTAATCACAAATAACATCAGAGGCAAAAAGTAGCGAAACTAACGTCGGAGGACCGCGGTATTCTACAATAATAATTTAATCGCAAGGAATCAACACATGTACTGGGAAAAGTGTCGTTTCAACATTCTTACTTCCTAAAATCACAAGAATTATATTAAAAGTAATTACTGAGCTATATTTTACTCACTTGCCCTTTAGGTTATCTTTCATGGATTAAAACGTATTTTGATTGACAATATGGATGAGAGACCGAAATATAAATTTCACGCTTCTTAAAAAAAAAAAAAAAAAATGAATTTTCACTGACTACATGACATATGTATCAATAAAAGTACAAGCTGTTATACTTTCAGCTATTTTTTACGGATACAAAGTGAATTTAATATTATGGATAAAGTCGGGTAAGTTCTTACAAAATCAATCTCGTATTTTTTGACGTTTATATGTCTGAGGACTAAAATCTGCGGCCATTTTCACGAAAACAGGCCATTCTGTCAGTATAGCGGTCTCGTGGGTACAGTGGTCAAGGCTTCTGACTGGAGATCCCCTTAACCGGTAGTATTACCGGGTAGGGTTAAGGCGGCTACAATAGGGGCGGATTGTGCCGCCAGTAGAAACCCTGCCACCAGGTCATCGCGGCCACACGAGCCTTTGCCTTTCACATAAGCGTTTTAAAATCTTAATCCCCTCCGACAACAGGGGATAATCCCAAGTTTGAGTCATCAATTAGGCTCGGTGCGATCGTCCGCAACTTCCTGAATGGGTCATATCACATGCCGTATTAGACTGACAGTAACACTTATAAACAATCTTATTCTGGAAAAGGTTTTGCTGGAGGATTCTCCAGCAGGCCGCCCGGTTACAATGTCGTTCCGGCACGAGAGGTGACAGCCCAACGTAGCACTGCGGTGCGGTACGAAACCTTATTGACACGGATCGGGAACCGTGGTGACCCTATAGCTCGACAGCACGATCTCTTATCTGTCCAGTGTGGACGTCTTCTAAAGGTACGTTCCCACGGCGCGTCCCTCGGCGCCCGTTAGAGGACGCCTCTCATCTTTGCCGCATATACTAGCAGGGACGGCGCGCCTCGACCCACTGCCAAGCGGTAAAAGATGAAAGGCGCGTACTGCCTACCACGCGCCGTGGGAATGAGCCTTTATATGGGGCCGTTTTTGAAACAGAAGATAATGGAAGCGTCGTAAACTGAAGCCAGGCTTTAGAACAAATATTGGGAGACATTGTTCCCACTAACAAGCGCGTGAGCAGTTGCTAGTCTTCTTCTGCAGACGGCGGATAGAGGAATGCCAACCAGATAAGGTGCGTAATGGGGAAAAAAATACCCACGGTGGACCAAAACTAGCTAAAACAAGACAACCTTGAAATAAAATTACCTGGTCCTCAAATTTGGACGATGGAATGGCTATGAAAAAGGAAAATGACTTACAGTTGCTGGAATGTACAAGGTACCAGCACTAAAGTGAATATATTGTCTGCATAACTTGACACATTCAAATAGGTGTTATTGCACTGTCTGAAACTTGGTAATTATGTATTTGGGGTTGTGGGTATCCAAAGACGTAGGGCTAAAGCAAGAGTTTCTCATTATGATACAGAAAAAAGGGAAAACATTAACACAAATTGGGAATTTATCAGTGAACGCATTTTTATATTGAAATGACACTGTTTGCCAGGGGGGATCATGATCACTGGTGTATATGCTCCCACAAATCAAGATAAATTTTGGATGACTCTCCAAGAGACGATAGATAAAATCCAAAAAAAGGAAAGAACTGATTATGATGGGGGATATGAATGCAAGGGTAGGAACAAGAGATTCTTACAAGGTAGTGGGAAAACACGGAGAATGGATAGAGATTAATTGAATATGTGAACCATTCGATTAAAAATTACCAATACATTTTTCAAATACAAAGATATTCACAAATATACCTGGAAACAGAATACTAGAGAACTTCAATCCATAATAGATTACATTATCATTAGAAAAGTAAGAACTTGTGAGGCAAGTGATATGAGACCATATAGAGGAGACCAGTGTGGATCATATCATTATATGATAAAAAATGAAATGTAATGTTACTGGCCCTGGAAAATCAAAATGAGTAATAAGATAGATATACTGAAGAACCAAATCAAGAAGGGTGGATCAAAATAAAGTTATAATATTGATAGCCTACAAGATGAAAGTGTAAGAACTTTATTTGTTACTAGAATGGAAAGTGTACTGCATGAATCATTTCATGGAAATACTGAAAAAATATTTTAGTACATGAAATTTAATATAAAATAATAGCAGCTTGAGGTGTTGGGTTATAAAGGAAAAGAATCACAAACATGAAGTAAAGTGTTTGTTCAGAGGAAACAGAGTTGGCAGTAAAAGAAAAATGAATGCTTTCCGTTTATGACTGAGTGATAGGTCAGAAGAAACCAGAACAACATGCATGGAAAAAAGGACTGCAGCTTTAACAAAAATAAGGAAAACAAGAAATGAAACATGAGGAAGAACTTGTGCAAATTTTAATTGTATATTGGGTTTGGGAGATCACGATAAGCATGGTCTGTATTAAAATGACTCAGACAAGGAACAAAAGCCAAAACCAATCCCCAATTGATAAAACTAAAGGAATTGGAGAACATTTTCAAAAATTGTTGAATGAGGAGTAGAGAAGATAGAGTAGGATTATGAGATTAAAAATGAGCTTAAGGTGATGACATTCAAATTTCAGAAGACGAGTTCATGAGGCATTAAGAAGAGAAAACAATGGAAAATCCCCTGGGCCACGTGGGATTAATTACGGAATTATGAATATGGTGGCAACAAAAGTAAAAAAACTTATGACAAAATTGTTCAATAAAAGATTACATGGAGACCCATTACCTAAGGAAATTGCGTTAGGTTATATTACTACATATTCTAGAACGGAGATCGTAAACTTTGTTCCAATAGGGAACATGCATGAAATTCAAATATACGTCTAGTATTTTTGTTTGGAAGCTTTATTACTGTAAAATTACCGCTTCAACGCTTTCTTCCTATTTATTAGCATTTTATTTATTGATTTTAATTAATCAAAATCATGGGAAATATAACTTCGCTGAAATGCAACGTTTTTTGTCGAATCGAATCGTAACGTCAAAGTACACCTTCATATTGTAAACGAAGGCGTAGTTGCTGGAAACTTTTATAATTTTATCATTGTTTTTAAGTTTTATGGTAATTTATCAGCATAATTGGTGAAATATTGCATTCTTGCGAGCATACGCATACGATAAAAAGGGAATGGAAGCGGTTTTGTAAAATAATCTCCCAAAAAACGATTTTATCGTGATGAATATGTATTTTACATCAAATCCAGTTTCTACAGTACCTGACGTCGGAGGAGTGAAAGCTGCAAGGTAATTAAGTGTTAGATATTTGAATTAATAATTTTATTTCCCTTTTAGAGCAATAGCTAAGTATTAGATACATTTAATGAGAATCAAGGGACACACCGGAGTAACCTGAAATGAAATATAGGTCTGGTATATTAGCGGAGTTTCTGATAAAGTTTAAATGCACCCCAGACCAGAGTGAAAACTGATAGGTTTTGTTACAGGTAAAACACAAGGCATTATATTGCGCGTTGTTTTATAACAAATTTACTACGTTAATCAATTCCAAAAAAATGACTTGCCAGAACATTCCGTTCAGTTCGTCATTTTTTACTAGTTTCGAAGTTAGTAACCTAATAAAGCAGCAGAAAAGAATTTTTCCAGAAAATCGTTGATTGGAAATGAAGTCCTCACGGGTATACCGCTAGATTCTGTTTTCACAACACAATTCGTAGATACAAACGTGAGGACTTCACTGCAAACAAACGCCAGGAAAGTGTACATTCTTAGATAATTTTTTCATATTTTGTTAATAAGCTTACTATTTTGGTGTTTATTCAATTGAAATAGGTATTAGTTTTTACTTTATTTCATTTTCGTCTTTCCTATACTCGTATGTCGTTGAGAAGTATTTTGAACATATTACATAACATCCAGAAGATCGATTTTTCTTTTTTCTACGATCGACATGTTTAATTCCTGAAGTGGTTTGGTGTAAATGGTTGTAAATAAAATAATGTTCGTGATGAAAACAGATTCGCTTCATAACCAAATTTCAGTGGCTATTGGCGAGGCATATTAGGAAATCATTTTCCGAAATTGCATTTGTTGTATCTGTTAGAATTAATGAGATTTGTTGAAATAACATAAAAAAATTCACTCTCAACAATTTCTGGAGATGAAAATAAATAGAAATATCTGATACTGCGGGAATTTAAACCCGGTATGGAAATTAGGGGCGGACACCTTACCGTCTACATCACGCTGACTCTGGGTAATATATTATTATTTTTTTTTATTTGTTTATCTGTACATTCAGATGGTTAGTTCTCTAGGATCTATAACAAACCATTATTCCTTAATACTGTAATAAAATTTATTCTAAACATAATTTTGTAAAATAAACACTAATCATATACTACTACGAAAATTTACAAATAATTAACTATTATTACTATACACTGTAAATTATCAACCTGTTAGTAAAAACTGTTACCCACATAACTAAACTTCTTGATTTTTCAAAAGTTCGTTTAACGCTGGCATCCGTTGAAGAATGAGCTTCGGTAAATTCCAGAAGCCACACTTCCGGTATCAGCGTTCCACTTAGTTGTTTGTATTCGTTCGGTTAGAATATCTTGTCTCATTCCTTAAATGGCTTGCTGTGTTCTGGCAGGTTGCTGGCTATGCTGAAGCCGATACCGCTCCCTTTGCTGCATCTGACACAGCATCTGCCAGCTTGTCGAGTTCATTCAGGAGGAGTTGTCTTTTAGAATTTCCGTGATATTTTTCCCCATGAGCTTCACTGTGTACTGTTTGATTTCATCATCAGCTAGAGCACATTCAAACAGTTTATGTTCAGGTGTTCCTGGAGATCCGCACGTGCATAGATCATTCTCTGTCCTATTGATCCTATGGAGATATGTTTCATACGGTCCATGACCGGTGAGGAAATGTATTAACCCTCTGGATGGTCTGGGTAATATATACCAAATTTTGTAATTAAAAGACATTTGGATTTTTTGGTAGGCGCTTTTGAAGAAACGACTGTTCTACAGACATATCATTATCAGCCAGTTCAATCATTAAATGATGTGGCCTCTCAAAGTCAAGAGTTAAGGTTGACATATACCCCTTGAAAATATATTCAGGAGATTGAAATTCGTTTTAAAAATGTCAGATAGACTCCTTTGATGGCTTAAAAACGTTCGTAGTTGCTTTGGATTAAGCTTGAATAAGAAATGATCTGAAAAATATACCTATTTAACTTTTGTAAACTATGTTATGATTAGAGTTTTAATAGGTAACGAATTGTCATATCAAATTTAACATTACGACATTAAACATTTTATACTTACATTAAAATGATCTTCACGACAATATAAACAACTAGCTGAAGATTCTTTACATCTTCTCATAGCTACATACCAATATTTTCTTACATTCGCATCTCGCGAGACATAAAAATCAGGTGTGCATTTCTTATTGTATTTTTGCACATAGGCCAATACAGTATTCATA
>JARYHS010013534.1:0-11240 GCA_031002005.1 Vandiemenella viatica | reverse complement strand
TTGCTTTATAGTATACATGTGCAAAATTCCGTAGAAATCGGAAAAAATGTCGGATTTTTTTAATTATAGAGTGTTTTGGGGAAGAGGGGGTTGTTTTTCGATTTTTTTTTTTCCTAGGATCTTTCGCGGACGCGCACTCTACAAATCACCAAAGTTTCACCGTAATCGGATGAACTGCTTAGGAGCACATAGAGGACAGAGAGACATTGATTTTTATTTATAAGATATGTGTGTAAATGAAACTACTCTAAGATAAATGTTTAGTATAAGATATGGAGACGTGCTTGCGCGAGTGCAATTACTGCATGCGATATTAATTTTGTTGTGTTGCACTAAAATTTGATTAGGCAATTTGGATTACACAGTATTCAGAATTGTTGTTTTTGTTCCATTCAAGTTTATTCGTTTTTTGAAACTAAGATACACGAATATAAAGGTTTAATAATGAAAAGGACTCTTGCTTAAATAAGATCATATTGATTAAATGATTTTTTTTTCTCTAATTTTTTTTTATACATGCAACCTACATGTGTCTGATGGTTTGAAACGGTATCACGCATAAACTACAGCAGTAATTTGGATGGTATTTTCAATTTTTTTAGAGTTAATGGTTCGGATTATATCTGCGGAAACAGTTAAATGTAAGTACAATCGAGAGACAGAGCAAGTAATTGAAATCATTTCCAAAAAAATGTTGGCCATGGATCATTCTGTATTTGAGATGAGTACTCCTTTAAAGAAATAATGACAAAAGATCACACTGTCTCAATTCAGATTCTGTTTTATTTTTTTACTTTGATTATTCAGTTATCTGGACTGTAGTACTTTAAAATAAACGGAATATGTGTGTAACAGATTATTGATATCTTTAATACTTAAACAATTTGTCTTTGGTACGACAAATTTACAATCGTACTAAATGCTATACAATGTAGACTACATTTTTTTTTAAATAGAATTTGTCACACTTGTCCCTTACAAGTCATATGGATGCAGAATTCAGTATTTTCCTCGATGAAAAATAAGTAGGCCTCCAATATGCATCAATACGTTACAATTCGTATTTATTGCATAATAAATTGTGGGGAACTGCCCACATTTCGAACGACTTTACTGGGTTAGTGTATATTTGGTGGCTATAATGTAAAATAATATTGCCCAAGGAACGTGTATAAAACAAATTTTGGCTGCTGTTCAAACCACGGTCGACAAAATAACCCTGTTTATGGGGGAAATTGAAAATATGGTTAACACATTATTGAGGCATTACTACTAAAGAAAAAGTGTACAGAAAACCGAAAAACTGCTACGAGAGAAGTAATACAATGCAATTCGTCGGTTTACGTGTGGTATTAGCCAAGGTGTATCAGCCATCATTATAGTGAATGTGTTCTTACGCATGCGGTACACGTGCTGATCAGAGACAGCTGATTTTCAAAAAGGTAAGGTTGAAATGCTGCATGGACTAGAATGACGACTAAGATTCCTTGGTGGGTGGTGGATTTAGAGCAAATAAAGTGGTTGCCATGCCGATTTCCGACTATAATGACGTCAGAGTTGGCTCGATACGTCTATTACCGCCAGGGCCGGCCTTAACCATCTAGGCGCCCCGGGCGAGTAATGCATCTGGCGCCCTTTTATTTTTTTTTGATTATAATTTTTTTTAAAATATTTTGAATTTTGTACCATGTTTTTTACTGAAATAATATAATACTACAAACATGTATTTATTATTATTAATAATAACATTTTATACATTTATTCTCTAAACAATTTCATTTAGGCATAAAACTTTAAATGAAAAACTAAAACAATAAAACTAAAACCTTACTTTCCCAGCCTTTTTGTCAGCAAACTCTCTTATAAGATTGGCAAAATCTAGGTTTTCAGCAACTTGATTTTCAATGGACAGCGAGGCTAAACTAGTTAATCTTGTTTGACACATTGTAGAGCGCAAGTACGTTTTTATCAGTTTTAGTTTAGAAAAACTGCGTTCGCCACTTGCAACAGTCACTGGTATTGTTAACAGAATACGCAGCGAAATCCAGGTGTTGGGGTATAACTCTTGAAGATTGTACTTTTTGATAAAATTTAATGTTTCAATTGGTGTTACCTGATGGTCTTCGAGATAGTGCTGGAGACCTAAAATTTCATCGCACTATAAATCTCCATCAATGTCAGATTTAAAGTTGATCGTTAAATTTTCTTGCAGTACAGAACAATGTCGCATTAATTTTTTTTTTTATTTTTTTTATGTTAAACAAGAAATTCCACGTTGCAGAGAATTCTTGCATCTGTTGAAATATTTCCTTCATAGATATATGCACGGTGTCCAAAAGAGCATGGGCGCCGGCAGGATTGCTTCTAGGGGGGTGCACCAGGGCTGCATTGGTGCCCCCCCGCCCAATCGGCCCAGGCTGGGCGACCTTTTTTTTTTTTTTTGCTCTACTACATACTGATGTATAGCATAGGATTCGAATATTTTGGTACTTTCAGTTCAGGGTTCTACTAGAGATTGCGATTCCGCTATAACAACATTCACTAATGAAGTTATATTACTGCTGTAGTCAATCGCAAGACTTATTACTTTCAAGCAGTCATTCCTACTTCAGTATTATGACGCCAATTCCTTGCAGAACATATCTCTAAATCTGTACTAAACTTCCCACAGATATACATGAAAACATTATACTTAAACCATTCAAAGCTCTTGAATTTAACCATAGCTATGCCACCCTCTTTTTAACATTTATTTGCTCTGTGCAATCATTAGATCTGCTCAGTAAGAACACTATCATTTTTAAAAACATCAAACTCTGTGGGCTTTAGGTTTTATATTAAATCCAAGTAGCGCAAAATTGTGTAGTTGTTGCAAATTATCTTTTTTCATTTATCACTTCGCTATCCAAATACGGGTTTGGGAGAGACTATACTAGACTTTTCCAACCAAATGTCAACCTCTCCTTCACGTGGTGCACCCTAGTAGTGCTCTAAGGCCGGTGCGGCGCCATCTTGTTTTTCCCCCTCCCCCTCCCCCCGCCGCGCACGTGCCGCCAGACCACCCACGTCGCGCAGGTGTTCGCCAGTCGCGTGCCCGGCCGCGCAGGCGGAAGCCATTAGTCATGTCAACACCTGTCAACAAGGCCATTAATTATCGCTCCCCTTGCAGCCGGCCGCCGCGCACAGCTGCGCCACACCCGGAAGCCATTAATTATCGCTCCCCTTGCAGCCGGCCGCCGCGCACAGCTGCGCCACACCCGGAAGCCATTAATTATCGCTCCCCTTGCAGCCGGCCGCCGCGCACGTGTGCTGCAGCCCCACCCGGCGTCAGTTTGCAGCCATGCCTCGTCTAGTGATGTTGTTCTCCTCTGTCTACCAACTCAACGCTGGTGATACGAAACGTTTGACGATAGGGTTATCGTCCAAACACGAGTTTGAACCTGTTGTTGTTCTGGAAAAAGTGGGACACAATAAAATTGTTTTAACATACTACGAATGGAACGTCCTGATCCAGGAATTGGACGTAGTGTCCGAGTTATTCAACGCCGGCACCGACAGCATCTCGCTTGGTGAGCACACCGTCTCCTGCCGAACGATTGCCGGGGTGAAGACTGTTTGTTTCCACCTCAATGACGATCCTGCCAGCGGTGTCTTCTTCGGCCAGTCTACTTGGAGGAACTTCGTCGACGCGCAGCCGGCCGTGACCAACGCCTTGACCGTCAAGCAGAAGTGGGGCTACTTGGTGGCGCGATATTATACAGAATTTGTGGACATTCTAGCTAATAAAGTGCTACGAGACTTCAATATGGCTACAGTGCAAAAACTGATTGACATGCACATTAACAATGTTCGTGTAGCGCAAGTGACACCCAGTTCATCATTGGATTATGCACAATTAAGACTTGAACTCATTGCATATAAAAATTTGTTAGTATCTGATGATGTAAATAATATTGTAATTAAGAATTATGAACCTGGATATGATGTTTGTGGACCTTATTAACTAAAGTGTTTAAATAAATAACACATTTTTATTTTATTTCTTATTTTTTATTTCACCCACCATTGGGCAATTAAAAATACATTTTCAACAGCGCATATAGCGTTACAAAATAAATGTCCTTTACAAAGTTTTATCAAATTATTTTTCTTGAGTTCATGTAGAGGCGGGCATCCTAAATCTTCTATATTGTAGCAGACTTTCTTGCGAATAATCTTCTGAAACCAACGAGCCTTCTCCCGTCCTTTAACGTAAATAATGGAGTCATCTTCATTTGTGATTGCATGTAGAATAGTACATAGTTTGCTAAAGGTTATACCAGCAGCAGTCCAAGGTATTCCATGGTAATTATTTGTCAGCCATTTGACTGTTGGCTCATTACCTCCACGTGATGGTGAATTTACAGAGATGCAATGTGTGGCGATAATGTTGTCTGATTGCACTACACAGACGGCAACTTCTTTGAAGATAAACACTCCTTCTCTCGTCTTGAATCCTTGAGCGTCCAGGAAGATGGTCGGCATGATACTGGGTGGCAATGATGGGCGCTATCTGGTTTTATGCGAGCTTACGCACAACACTTGTTAGCGGTACGTATTCCACAACACGGTCGTGAAGGATTAGACAGTATGCGGCGGTGTAGGCTGGAAAATTGTCAGTGCTATCAAACTCCATACGAATATCTACAGGTCCCTGTTTTTACCGACTCATTTTGATGTGAACAGTCGATTACGGCGATAGGAGCAGTAGCGACAAAATCTTCACGGTTTAGTAGCGGTGAAGGATGCTCCCGTTCGTAGTAAGTTTGTTGGAATCTTGCATACATATCGTACAATACTGTGGTTCGATTTTTCGTAAAGTCCAAATTCATGTTCTCGTAGGGGTACGCCACATCATTTAGAAACACTTTGACGTTGGCAAGATTGCAGTGGTCAAATAAAGCCGCACTTAATGCTTCATTTCGTTTCCTGTTTGTTTGAAATCCCTAGAACAACGAATCTAGGTTTCTCCAGCTGTGTTGATGTTTTCAAAGACCAAATTTGAGTTTTGCTTATAGGAAGTAGCGGGTACTCCAACAAATCCCAGCTTCGGAAATTAATTCTAAGTGGCTTCCCACTGTCCACAATCTTAAGCAACGCCAGTTTTTCTCTCTCACTTACTTGTAAATGAGGCACCACCCATGCTAGTTTACTGATGGCGAATTTACTTTTCTGGGGGTTTGGATTGGCTTGTACATATGAATTTGTATCGTCCCTAGATCGAATAAGTATTAGTTCTTGTTTTACATTTGCAAGTATCCTTTTAAAGTCTTCACAAAAACCCAAGAGCATACTCAGCGGAATACATACATCAAAGTAACCATTTCCAAGATCGCGTTGCCCCCATCCTGAGTTCTCCAACAGACCAATTTGTTGAGGACCAGCAGAAATAAGAGTCTTTATTGTGCTTGTGACACCTACATTTCTATTTCGGTCTATTTCAACTCCATTAATTTCTAACCGAATTTCCTCAAATAGGAACGCAAACGCATTGGATGTAACAATTGAATTTGTAGCCCCAGTTCCATCTGACTTGAGAAATCTTCCTTCAATATGCAAGAAACTTTCCCCTGGCAGCGTATATGTATCCTGGTTCTGAATAGGTATCCGAATTTCATCATTATTATTAAATGTTGTGGGCGTATGTGGTTGGTGACTCAAAAACTGTTTACGCGTCACCGACTCATCAAATTCCACACTGGAAGTTATATCAAGCACTTCATCCATGATTTTTAACTGTATAGCCTAACGACTGTAGGAAGAGCACGTTAGCAGGAGTTAACCGTTTCACTGTAGGTGTTACCCGTTTCACTGTCGGTTCACTACTGACAATTGTTTGAGTCCGCCTCTTCTTATAACGAGCGCCCATTCTTTATATGTAGCCTCAGAGTAATAGTTTCTCCTCTGAAATCCACTAAATTGCCGTCCTGATCGACAACTCTAATGTGAATGTTGTTGAGCGTTTTCACCGTGATGGGAAGATAGATGACGTTTGCAGGTACTTCTACAATCTTGTACCCTGGCGGTACTGTTGGAAAAAACTCGTGTAGTGTATGTCCCAGCTTATCGTTGACGTAATTTCCCGTACATATGCTGCACTCTATCCTTATCGCGTTAACTTTGAAGATCTGCACAGTGTAGTCTGAGGTATGAAATCCCGGTTTTAACACACGTTTAGAAAATCCAAGCAGTGAGCCAATTGAGTTTGGTTTCGTGAAATCTATTTCCACAGGTGTTTGTATCTCACACTTGAGTGAATTGTTGTTTGCTTTAATAACCAGTTTCTCGTTATTTGTAAGCCGAGCCAAATAACTGGCCAAGTCGTCAATATCATACGATCCTGTAGGAATATCTATCACTTTATTCTTCGAGTAATGAAATTTGCAATTTGACTTATCAATGTTCGGAATCGAGTTGTATGTTTGAAAATCTACTAAGCCGATCGTATACTCGCCTTGACTCAAATCTATCGGTGGGAAGTAATCACAGCTCAAGACTGAACTGTTACCGGACAAGCAGAGTGTCACAGACATGTGTTACCCCGACTAAGGTTCATGCAAGACTGATGTTATGCATTCTGATGCAGGAATTTTAAACATAAATGTCCACATATGTGCGTACCAAATTCCTGGTGTCGTTGCACATTGTACTGTATTCTGTTACCTGCAAAGTATCGCTGCAATTCCAATGGCGGAGGTAAGTCACCAAAACTATCGAAATATTTCACTACACCATCCTTGTACTTGATGTACGCAACCCAGTGCGTCCCAGCATTTTCAGCACTGTCCAAGTTCACAATTCCACATTCACGTTCACTAATTTTTTGAGGTAATGCATCGCGCATGAAGACACCACGAAAATGAGGTATACGCAAACGCTTTACATGTCTACGTATATCGTCATCGGTCAACGCCTGATCGGACTTTTTTTTTTTAATCCAGATCCATCTTTCCGGTATGGCTTTAAATACAGACCTTTACCCCTCATTGCAATTGCCTCCATGGTTTCATTGTGTCGTTTCTGTTCACTCAACTGCTTTTTTGCTTCTTTAGCAGCTTTGACGGCTCTGGCGATGGCTGAGGCTCCACCGGCAAGAGCTCCGGCAGCCGACAATCCGGCAAAAATAGGGATTAAGGGGAGGATTCCACCCTTCTTCGTCTTCTTTTTCTTTTTAATCCCTGCACCCAACTTTAGCTTGGCACGCATAGCGCCGTTAACTAGTAACGCGGCCGCCCGTTCACCGAACTTTGCATCTTTGGCTTTCATTCTGACTGAAGCCTTCTCTGCGAGTATTCGGTCTGCATTACGTCTGTCGGCACCCTGTGCATACGCAATGTCATGCTCCCTGCATGCTGCATCTAGTGGATTGATCCCCGTCTGGCCGAGTTTCAGACGTTTTTCCAGTTTCGTCCCGGGTCCACAGAACTGGTAAGTTGGAATGTGTGCCTCAAATGGCATTTTGTCGACGAGCTTGTTTAAGAAGCCACGGCCCTTCTTCTTCTTCGTAGGAGGCATTGTTATCGACTGAATGATTTTACGTATTCGCGCGTCTATATATACCCCGTGCAGCAAAGAAACCTTGTCAAAATGCGATTCGTCAAGCAGCAAGCAACATTACCCGTGAGTAATGCAGATGTTGCCGGCACCAAGCGGAAGAAGAACGGACCTCTGTTCCCCGAGACAGTGAGAGCGATAGTTTGTGGACCGTCAAACTGTGGTAAAACCAATCTTGTGCTGTCCCTGCTGGAACACCCAAATGGGCTTAGATTTGAAAATGTATATGTGTTTTCAAAATCGTTGTACCAGCCAAAGTACCAGTTGCTAGGTGAAATACTGAAACCCATTAAAGAAATTAAGTATTTAACATTTAGCGATAATCAGAATGTGCCTCCACCTAGTGAAGCGCTACCAAATTCAGTGTTTGTGTTTGACGATGTCTCGTGTGAGAAGCAGAATAATATACGAGATTACTTTTGTATGGGGAGACATAGGTCAGTAGACTCTTTCTACTTGTGTCAGACATACAGCCGTATACCTAAACAGCTGGTGAGAGACAACGCCAACTTGATTGTACTCTTTAAACAGGACGACATGAATCTCAAACACATTTATAATGACCACGTGAACACAGATATGCCGTTCAGCGAGTTTAAGAACTTATGTGGTACTTGTTGGAATGCGAGCAAGCACTGGATTTGCAGTTATTGACAAAGACTGTGATATGTATCATGGACGGTACCGCAACGGGTTTGATTCGTTTTTAAATAAATAGACAAGCACACTAGGTACTATCATCATTGCAGCCATGGACAAGTTTGGGAGAACTTCGACGATACAGAGCAGGAGAGTTTTGGTGTACCCACCTCAAAACATACTTCTTACAAAGGACGGTAATTTGGATTGCCAAGGTAGAATACTCAAACATGTAGCTGACCCCATCGACGACGATGATGTTGCATCCAAAAAATACTATTGACAAGGCAACTAGCGATGCAGCAATGCTTCTGAAGGAATTACAATCGACAGTAGTTACCATGGTTATAACTATTGCGGTAACAGATTTGATTGAAGATCGTGCATACATTCTAGAGACAGGTCTTAACTATTACGAAATTCCCGTCAATGGTGTAATCCTCTCAGTAGCCAAACCGGGCAGGGTTGATGTAATAGTGAATTGGATTAAAACTGCAAGGATAAACTTTGTGAAGCAAGGTGATCATCTTATTTTTATCCCAAATGCTCAACCCCACAAACCATTTACAGCAACATTAACTATCAAGTATAAAATAGTACAATAAACTCTCATAAGCTTCATTCGATGCTTAAACATGGATACGACAACAACTAAACGCGGCATCATAAAGGCCCGAAATGCTATTCGACGCAAGTTACTCGAATTGAAAACTGGCCAAATCGACTCTGAGAAATTTTTCAAAGATTCTTTAAGACCTGTGACGGATACAATAGAAAATGTTTTCTTACCTCCGCGACATCAGCAGCAGCAGCAGCAGCAGCAACCTCCAGGTATGATCAAAGATTTCTTGAAGTCACTCAATCGAAGTGAAAGAGATTATGATTCGGTGTACGGTGTCCGGAAGAAAAATGATTCGCTAATGATTGGAAATACTCCTATGATTATAGATGGAGATGTTATACAGATTGATGGAAATGAATATGAAAGAACTCAAGGCTTAATGGAACTGTTAATCACTACTCAACATATACTCATCTTAAAGCATCAATAGTTGAGCGACTCAATAGAACTATCAAGAATGCAATGTGGCAAGAATTCAGCAGACGTGGTTCACATCGGTGGATTGAACTTCTTCCTCAATTAATGAACAATTACAATAACAAGTGGCACAGCACCATCAAGATGAAACCGTGTGATGTTAAAGACAATTCACTTCTTTCAACAGTATACAGCCATATTAAGATGACTACTCCAGCAAAATTCAAAGTTGGTGACCATGTCAGAATCAGTAGATTTAAAGAAAAGTTTGAGAAAGGCTACTTGCCCAACTGGTCAACTGAAGTGTTTACCATCAGTAAAGTGAAATTAACAAATCCTGTAACTTATTTACTTAAAGACTATCAAGGTAAAGATATTGCAGGAGCATTTTACCAGCAAGAATTACAACTAACAAAACTTACAAGTACATTTTTGGTTGAACGAGTGATAAAGAGAAGGAAAAATATGATCTTGGTGAAGTGGTTGGGTTTTGATAAATCACATAACACGTGGATTCATAAAAAAGATTTATTTAAAATGTAAAAAAATTCATTTTTCTTAATAAATAAACTTATTTTTCTAACAATTGTGTTTTTTTTTCTTCCTTCAATTACGTTAATATAATGCAAATGAGCATACAGCTCAGCAAACTTACAATCTATGTACACTTATCCTATTTTACAAATTTTTTTTTTCTTCAATTACGTTAATATAATGAGCATACAGCTCAGCAAACTTAAAATGCCATACAAAGCAATTCAGCAGCACCCCCCACAGCCAAGAATTTATTAGAGCATATAGCTCAGCAACCTTACAATCTACGTACAGCATTTCTTCTGTACACTTAGTCTATTTTACAATGTTTTTTTTTTCCGATTACGTTAATATAATGAGCATACGGCTCAGCAAACAAAATGTCATACAAAGCAATTCAGCAGCACTCCCCCAACAGCCAATTTATATTTTATGCAGCGTCCTAACTTGATAAACTAAGATTTTACAGAGTCCTAACTTATCTACATATTTACAAAATTGATACATATTTACAAACTAGAAACACGGATAAACGGTATATTTACAAAACATTCACACATTATTTACAGACTTGTGCCCCCACGGGAGGGTCTCTATCCCGTCGGGGAAAATATACCGCTTATCGTCCGTTCTAGACAGACCCAGTTTGGATATTTGAACAGTATTTACAACGTGCAGAGTTGATGTGATCCTTTGCTGCAGATGGCACCTGGGTGTATCACCATGGTGGCAATTTATGTAATCCTCCAACTGCAGCTTTCGAGTGACTGAGCCAGCCAAACCTTTAGCCCGTCTAGAGGTCTGGTCTGTCTCGAGCCGGAATGCATACATTTTTGCCCTTAACCCCGCAAACTCCGCAATCAGGGTGCCATTCGCTTCGTCCTTCATAACACCGACAACCTTTTCATTGTGGGACTCTATCCCATAACGGTTGCCGGTGCTATACCCAGACGTGTCGAACTCCTCCCTGTTGCGTCGCATCACTTCATATGGATCAGCAGTTCCGCACCAAGTAGATGAAGCTGTCTGTATCCATATATAGCAATTTAGGGCTTCTAAACTGAGGAATGGCAAATTCATAATGAAATCTGTACATCCTCAGTTTAGACAAGGTCAAGAATGCACATTCCGACATACACAGGTTTATTAAAAACTATCCTAGCTTTCGCCATCTCCACGGCCACAAAGTCCTTGTTGAAAACTGTTACTTGCTTAAAGTGTGGTGAAGCTATGTGTTTGCGGGCACCGCGGCGGCCCACCCAACCTGTACACAATTTCACGTCGCGGTGTTTTCGAATGTTCTCCATAGTCTTGCCGAAAATTGAATTGTTCATCAGTTTGTAAAAATCTCTCTCGAAATCTGTTTTGGCGTCACGGCGAGAACACGTATTGAGAGATATGTATTCTTTCAACCACGGTGACTGATTGAAAGATA
>JARYHS010013533.1:0-11521 GCA_031002005.1 Vandiemenella viatica | reverse complement strand
GATGGATTCAAAGTCCAGAGTGCTAACCATTACACCATGGAACCAGCGAGCATGATTGTGATCGGAGTTTTATAACATGATTGCTATCCTCTTCAACATAATTACGTGATCAACCAGCTTATTAATGGTGGGATGCTAATACATTACTAACTTGGGAAAGATAATAAATGTCCCTACCCAAATGATCATCAAATCGTCAGCAAAATTATCTGGTTTTCAGTGGCTCGTTGGTCTAGTGGTATGATTCCTGCTTAGGGTGCAGGAGGTCCCGGGTTCAATTCCCGGACGAGCCCACGCTGTTTTTGCATTGCTTTACAAAATACATTCATTACTCGCCATGTTAACAATCACAATACACATTTATTGTAACGCTGCATTTGACACGAAATATCGTTTATAGTGATTGTATCAGACTATTGAATGCATCGAGTATATCATACTATTAATTACCAAGACGTGCGTCTTCTCCAGCATACTAGTGGAAATTCTATTATGGTGCAAGTCGTTGGCACAGAATTAATTAGACGTATAGTTAAATATGTCTCACGCTACGCGGTTGTGGTACTTACAGTGTTCTCGAAAGACAAGGTCTTTTTCGGGTGTTTCGCAAGATCAACTAACTAATCTGCTTAGTTAAAAACCTGTCAATAATTCCAAAAGAAGAAAAACAGAAGCATTTGAAACTATTTTCAAGTTTAGCACAGTAGGTGCCCGCGAATTTGCGCTTAATCTCTTTCTTTGAGACTAGGTTCTTTGCGGTACTAAATGAACGATTGTAGTTTCAATTGTCTCGCAGGCGCTTTGAATTCGTTTAATATTTTAAAACAATATACCTCAAGCGCCAGCGTAGCGCCAAGTCGCGCAAAGTCGCGTCACGCAAGGTCGCCTCATACAGCACGTCTACTAGGCTTGCAATAGGGAGTTTCCACTAACGTAGACCATGTATTCATTCGCGAAAATTTAGGAGAAAGTAGACGAAGTGATATACTAAATTAATTTTCAACAATTAGAATCGTCTTTAGGATGATGATGTGTCACCAACACGAACAAAAAACGTAGGTTCCACCGAGACTCGAACTCGGATCGCTGGATTCAGAGTCCAGAGTGCTAACCATTACACCATGGAACCATACGAGTGAGCGCTTTTTAGAATAAATTAGCTCACTTGGCGAGACATTTGATATGATAACGCGCGCACCCCCTTAGCCGCAAGTAAAAAAATTTACTTGTAATTACTTTGTAGAATATCCTTTGAAATTGAAGTTTGTTGAAAAAACCATTATTTCTTAAATGAAATATTGCATCTATGTGCACGCCACTAAACGACGTCGGAAATACAATATCTTGTCACATTGCAACTATTATGTTGATTTATTTTACTACAAGAAAAGTTGGTACTACACATATTCGCTTGCCGTAATACGTAGCAAGATTTCAGTACTTTGCGCTCTATTTGGATAACTAGGAATAAGTCTAAAGCGTTCTTATATCAAGACGATGTCCCTCCAATACCAGTTAAAAACAAAAAGGAAAATATCTTACTTTGTATATGGTAAATATTCAATATGATTTCTATTCAACTAATGGATGCTTTGTGTTTTGCAGTTGGAGTGCATTACCTTACAACAGATGAGAATCTGCAAACGCGCAAGTTCCGAAAGGACTCAAGCAATGGTTACGATTTGTATCGTTGCATGTCCTGCGCTCTCGGATTGGTGCGATTTCGAATCGGTGCATAAATGCTATGTATAGTTCTTTTGCGTTCAGCGCTAATATCGTACAAGGAACGCAACTAGTCAATTACTTGAATCGCTAACCGAAAAGCGATGTCAGAAGTGGGATTCGAACCCACGCCCACAAAGTGGACTGCGACCTGAACGCAGCGCCTTAGACCGCTTTTTTTTTTTTTTACTTTGATGGATGCTGTGATGCAGAACTTCTGTCAAAGTGTACACTTGTGTAGCGATGGGAAGCACGTGTTTTTATGAAAGACTGTAGAAAAGTAATATTGACGGATTAAACGACGCTACAGTCACCTGCTGGGAGCACATTGAACTACATTCACCCACATGGCTGGCGTGGGATCAGGCCCTTAGTTTTCATTCGCTGCCTGTATTCAACTCGAGTAAATTCGTGGAATGCTCGATCTTCAAAGAATGTTTAAATATGTAAGAACTGATACAATGTGCTAGAATGAAGTGGGCAATAATACGGCACGTGTCAGTCACTTGTACTTAGAAACAATCTATTCTCAACGAAAGTAACACAGCTATCAGATGTATTCAACACAAACTGCATAGATTGCAGCAAATATCGGAATCCACGAATGAGAAAAGCGTACTGTCAGATGTGGGATTCGAACCCACGCTCCCGTCTGGGAACCAGATCTTGAGTCTGGCGCCTTAGACCACTTTTTTTTTTTTTTTTTTTTTTTTTTTTTTTTTTTTTTTTTTTCCAACGCGCTATCCTCTTTTTTTTTTTTTTTTTTTTTTTTTTTTTTTTTTTTTTTTTTGACACTTTTTCGGAGTTCCTGTGGGGCCTTCTCGGCTACCGAAGCGGTCTTGGGGCTCACGAGGTCCCCGCCGTGCATCACCCCCACAGGCAATCTCTTACTTGTGCCCTCTTAGTAGTTTAAATTTTACAGTTTGGTCTGTTTATTTTATTTGTCTTTTATACAAGAAAATACAAAAAGGGGCCGTAAAATTTTTTCAAATTTTTCTCGGTTTTTATTCTCCATCTGTCCTTCCTTAGTGTGTTTTTGAATTTTTCCAGTGTTGGTTCCTTTTCCGATTTTATATAATCTATGTAATGTGTTAACATCCAGATTGCAGAATTTGTTTTTAGTTCTGGGAACAGTTTAAAATCACATCTTAGAAGCTTCATATCTGAAAGGTTGTGCAGATATCCTGTAGAAATTTTATTTAGTTTGGCACGCACCCACTTCCAAATTGGCCTTGAGGCAGTGCATGAAGTTAGGATGTGATCCCTAGTGTCAGTTTGCTTGCATATGTCACACGCGTCTGTTTCCGTGATCCCCAGCTCGTACAGCTTTCGTTTGTACGGGTACAGGTCATTAACAAGTTTGTAAATAGCAGCTTGTTGTTTTGTAACTAGGGCATGATAGCTTATATTTTTCCATACCGTTTTCCAGTTTAATTTTATTTTTGTTTCGACTGTCAGGCCTCTTTTGGATCCTACTTACCAGAGTTTGGTATACAATTTTTGTGTTAACTTTAGCATTTTCTTCAACTGTTTCTATGTATTCCTTAACGTCATTGATAGTTTTCTTCAAGTTAGGCGACTGTCGTATTATACTGTTGTTGGTGTCCCAAGCTGTTCTGAACGCATATCGGACACTCGGAAAGTTGCTGGTTAAAGTTTTTACCGTTCTCATGATGAACAGCGCTTTAGCCTTTAAGTTAACGGACTGCAGGCAAAGCCCACCTTCTCGCCTGGACATATAAAGCTGATCTCTGGCTATCCTCCACTTTGATTTATTCCATATAAAATCTCCGACATGCATCTAATCTTTGCCGAATCTTTGTTGGGGATCGGCAATATTTGTGCAACATACCAAACACGTGCCAATACAAATATGTTGGTTACTTGAATTTTTTGTATGAGATTCAATTTTCTATCTTTGAATGCAATTAGGGTTCCAACAACTTTCTGTACAGTTTCCTCCCAATTGTTCTTTATCATTTCTTGTATATTGGGATTAAAAGTTATACCTAGTATCTTGATGTTATTACAAGTTTCAAACAAGGAAGCGGTGAGCGATGCATCTTCGTCTGAAAGCGGCAGCAATTTAGTCTTCGCTTTGTTGATTTTCGATCCGGAGGCTTCCTCATAAGTTTTCAGTATCTCTGCTGTTTTCTCAATATCTCGCCTGGAGCTGATGATAACTGTTACGTCATCAGCATAACCAATTAACCGGGATCCTGTATGTTTCCTGTTTCTAATCCTGTCACTTTCTGATGGATTGTTCTTATGAATGGTTCAATTGCAATGTTGAATAACATCATTGCGAGAGGACTTCCTTGTTTTACTGATCTGCCTATGTTTAACGTGCTTCCTAAAACGCCATTTACCATTACTCTCGATTTTGTGTTGACGACGAATGTTTTCAGTATTTCTATGAATCTGTCAGGGAATGCCATATGTTTCATTTGTTTTGAATAAAAAGTCATGACTTATGCGATCAAAGGGCTTTGTCGAAGTCAATATTTAAAAAAGCTCTGCAGGAGTTATTTGTTTGGCTGGGAAAAAACCATTATTTCTTAAATGAAATATTGCATCTATGTGCACGCCACTAAACGACGTCGGAAATACAATATCTTGTCACATTGCAACTATTATGTTGATTTATTTTACTACAAGAAAAGTTGGTACTACACATATTCGCTTGCCGTAATACGTAGCAAGATTTCAGTACTTTGCGCTCTATTTGGATAACTAGGAATAAGTCTAAAGCGTTCTTATATCAAGACGATGTCCCTCCAATACCAGTTAAAAACAAAAAGGAAAATATCTTACTTTGTATATGGTAAATATTTCAATATGATTTCTATTCAACTAATGGATGCTTTGTGTTTTGCAGTTGGAGTGCATTACCTTACAACAGATGAGAATCTGCAAACGCGCAAGTTCCGAAAGGACTCAAGCAATGGTTACGATTTGTATCGTTGCATGTCCTGCGCTCTCGGATTGGTGCGATTTCGAATCGGTGCATAAATGCTATGTATAGTTCTTTTGCGTTCAGCGCTAATATCGTACAAGGAACGCAACTAGTCAATTACTTGAATCGCTAACCGAAAAGCGATGTCAGAAGTGGGATTCGAACCCACGCCCACAAAGTGGACTGCGACCTGAACGCAGCGCCTTAGACCGCTCGGCCATCCTGACATTCGACGAGTTCTTTCATCTTCGTTTTGCACTTTCCATTCGAGACAACGCTAACGTTGTTACGAGTTGTGTGAAACGGTAATTCAACCCCTAAATAAATACAAATATATGACGACATGCCAATATTCTTCAGGACAAAACATTTTCTGCACACAGCTTTCACGTTGTACAGTCAACAACCCGCTGCGGGGCAATTGTAAGTGAACTTCAAATCAACACCCGTCAGTTACGTTGTGGAAAAATGTAATTTGCTTTAGGGGAATATAAAGTCACAGCCCTTGGAAAAAATAGCAGTATAATGTAAAAGAAAATTCTGCTAAAAATGTAGGTTCCACCGAGATTTGAACTCGGATCGCTGGATTCAAAGTCCAGAGTGCTAACCATTACACCATGGAACCAGCGAGCATGATTGTGATCGGAGTTTTATAACATGATTGCTATCCTCTTCAACATAATTACGTGATCAACCAGCTTATTAATGGTGGGATGCTAATACATTACTAACTTGGGAAAGATAATAAATGTCCCTACCCAAATGATCATCAAATCGTCAGCAAAATTATCTGGTTTTCAGTGGCTCGTTGGTCTAGTGGTATGATTCCTGCTTAGGGTGCAGGAGGTCCCGGGTTCAATTCCCGGACGAGCCCACGCTGTTTTTGCATTGCTTTACAAAATACATTCATTACTCGCCATGTTAACAATCACAATACACATTTATTGTAACGCTGCATTTGACACGAAATATCGTTTATAGTGATTGTATCAGACTATTGAATGCATCGAGTATATCATACTATTAATTACCAAGACGTGCGTCTTCTCCAGCATACTAGTGGAAATTCTATTATGGTGCAAGTCGTTGGCACAGAATTAATTAGACGTATAGTTAAATATGTCTCACGCTACGCGGTTGTGGTACTTACAGTGTTCTCGAAAGACAAGGTCTTTTTCGGGTGTTTCGCAAGATCAACTAACTAATCTGCTTAGTTAAAAACCTGTCAATAATTCCAAAAGAAGAAAAACAGAAGCATTTGAAACTATTTTCAAGTTTAGCACAGTAGGTGCCCGCGAATTTGCGCTTAATCTCTTTCTTTGAGACTAGGTTCTTTGCGGTACTAAATGAACGATTGTAGTTTCAATTGTCTCGCAGGCGCTTTGAATTCGTTTAATATTTTAAAACAATATACCTCAAGCGCCAGCGTAGCGCCAAGTCGCGCAAAGTCGCGTCACGCAAGGTCGCCTCATACAGCACGTCTACTAGGCTTGCAATAGGGAGTTTCCACTAACGTAGACCATGTATTCATTCGCGAAAATTTAGGAGAAAGTAGACGAAGTGATATACTAAATTAATTTTCAACAATTAGAATCGTCTTTAGGATGATGATGTGTCACCAACACGAACAAAAAACGTAGGTTCCACCGAGACTCGAACTCGGATCGCTGGATTCAGAGTCCAGAGTGCTAACCATTACACCATGGAACCATACGAGTGAGCGCTTTTTAGAATAAATTAGCTCACTTGGCGAGACATTTGATATGATAACGCGCGCACCCCCTTAGCCGCAAGTAAAAAAATTTACTTGTAATTACTTTGTAGAATATCCTTTGAAATTGAAGTTTGTTGAAAAAACCATTATTTCTTAAATGAAATATTGCATCTATGTGCACGCCACTAAACGACGTCGGAAATACAATATCTTGTCACATTGCAACTATTATGTTGATTTATTTTACTACAAGAAAAGTTGGTACTACACATATTCGCTTGCCGTAATACGTAGCAAGATTTCAGTACTTTGCGCTCTATTTGGATAACTAGGAATAAGTCTAAAGCGTTCTTATATCAAGACGATGTCCCTCCAATACCAGTTAAAAACAAAAAGGAAAATATCTTACTTTGTATATGGTAAATATTCAATATGATTTCTATTCAACTAATGGATGCTTTGTGTTTTGCAGTTGGAGTGCATTACCTTACAACAGATGAGAATCTGCAAACGCGCAAGTTCCGAAAGGACTCAAGCAATGGTTACGATTTGTATCGTTGCATGTCCTGCGCTCTCGGATTGGTGCGATTTCGAATCGGTGCATAAATGCTATGTATAGTTCTTTTGCGTTCAGCGCTAATATCGTACAAGGAACGCAACTAGTCAATTACTTGAATCGCTAACCGAAAAGCGATGTCAGAAGTGGGATTCGAACCCACGCCCACAAAGTGGACTGCGACCTGAACGCAGCGCCTTAGACCGCTCGGCCATCCTGACATTCGACGAGTTCTTTCATCTTCGTTTTGCACTTTCCATTCGAGACAACGCTAACGTTGTTACGAGTTGTGTGAAACGGTAATTCAACCCCTAAATAAATACAAATATATGACGACATGCCAATATTCTTCAGGACAAAACATTTTCTGCACACAGCTTTCACGTTGTACAGTCAACAACCCGCTGCGGGGCAATTGTAAGTGAACTTCAAATCAACACCCGTCAGTTACGTTGTGGAAAAATGTAATTTGCTTTAGGGGAATATAAAGTCACAGCCCTTGGAAAAAATAGCAGTATAATGTAAAAGAAAATTCTGCTAAAAATGTAGGTTCCACCGAGATTTGAACTCGGATCGCTGGATTCAAAGTCCAGAGTGCTAACCATTACACCATGGAACCAGCGAGCATGATTGTGATCGGAGTTTTATAACATGATTGCTATCCTCTTCAACATAATTACGTGATCAACCAGCTTATTAATGGTGGGATGCTAATACATTACTAACTTGGGAAAGATAATAAATGTCCCTACCCAAATGATCATCAAATCGTCAGCAAAATTATCTGGTTTTCAGTGGCTCGTTGGTCTAGTGGTATGATTCCTGCTTAGGGTGCAGGAGGTCCCGGGTTCAATTCCCGGACGAGCCCACGCTGTTTTTGCATTGCTTTACAAAATACATTCATTACTCGCCATGTTAACAATCACAATACACATTTATTGTAACGCTGCATTTGACACGAAATATCGTTTATAGTGATTGTATCAGACTATTGAATGCATCGAGTATATCATACTATTAATTACCAAGACGTGCGTCTTCTCCAGCATACTAGTGGAAATTCTATTATGGTGCAAGTCGTTGGCACAGAATTAATTAGACGTATAGTTAAATATGTCTCACGCTACGCGGTTGTGGTACTTACAGTGTTCTCGAAAGACAAGGTCTTTTTCGGGTGTTTCGCAAGATCAACTAACTAATCTGCTTAGTTAAAAACCTGTCAATAATTCCAAAAGAAGAAAAACAGAAGCATTTGAAACTATTTTCAAGTTTAGCACAGTAGGTGCCCGCGAATTTGCGCTTAATCTCTTTCTTTGAGACTAGGTTCTTTGCGGTACTAAATGAACGATTGTAGTTTCAATTGTCTCGCAGGCGCTTTGAATTCGTTTAATATTTTAAAACAATATACCTCAAGCGCCAGCGTAGCGCCAAGTCGCGCAAAGTCGCGTCACGCAAGGTCGCCTCATACAGCACGTCTACTAGGCTTGCAATAGGGAGTTTCCACTAACGTAGACCATGTATTCATTCGCGAAAATTTAGGAGAAAGTAGACGAAGTGATATACTAAATTAATTTTCAACAATTAGAATCGTCTTTAGGATGATGATGTGTCACCAACACGAACAAAAAACGTAGGTTCCACCGAGACTCGAACTCGGATCGCTGGATTCAGAGTCCAGAGTGCTAACCATTACACCATGGAACCATACGAGTGAGCGCTTTTTAGAATAAATTAGCTCACTTGGCGAGACATTTGATATGATAACGCGCGCACCCCCTTAGCCGCAAGTAAAAAAATTTACTTGTAATTACTTTGTAGAATATCCTTTGAAATTGAAGTTTGTTGAAAAAACCATTATTTCTTAAATGAAATATTGCATCTATGTGCACGCCACTAAACGACGTCGGAAATACAATATCTTGTCACATTGCAACTATTATGTTGATTTATTTTACTACAAGAAAAGTTGGTACTACACATATTCGCTTGCCGTAATACGTAGCAAGATTTCAGTACTTTGCGCTCTATTTGGATAACTAGGAATAAGTCTAAAGCGTTCTTATATCAAGACGATGTCCCTCCAATACCAGTTAAAAACAAAAAGGAAAATATCTTACTTTGTATATGGTAAATATTCAATATGATTTCTATTCAACTAATGGATGCTTTGTGTTTTGCAGTTGGAGTGCATTACCTTACAACAGATGAGAATCTGCAAACGCGCAAGTTCCGAAAGGACTCAAGCAATGGTTACGATTTGTATCGTTGCATGTCCTGCGCTCTCGGATTGGTGCGATTTCGAATCGGTGCATAAATGCTATGTATAGTTCTTTTGCGTTCAGCGCTAATATCGTACAAGGAACGCAACTAGTCAATTACTTGAATCGCTAACCGAAAAGCGATGTCAGAAGTGGGATTCGAACCCACGCCCACAAAGTGGACTGCGACCTGAACGCAGCGCCTTAGACCGCTCGGCCATCCTGACATTCGACGAGTTCTTTCATCTTCGTTTTGCACTTTCCATTCGAGACAACGCTAACGTTGTTACGAGTTGTGTGAAACGGTAATTCAACCCCTAAATAAATACAAATATATGACGACATGCCAATATTCTTCAGGACAAAACATTTTCTGCACACAGCTTTCACGTTGTACAGTCAACAACCCGCTGCGGGGCAATTGTAAGTGAACTTCAAATCAACACCCGTCAGTTACGTTGTGGAAAAATGTAATTTGCTTTAGGGGAATATAAAGTCACAGCCCTTGGAAAAAATAGCAGTATAATGTAAAAGAAAATTCTGCTAAAAATGTAGGTTCCACCGAGATTTGAACTCGGATCGCTGGATTCAAAGTCCAGAGTGCTAACCATTACACCATGGAACCAGCGAGCATGATTGTGATCGGAGTTTTATAACATGATTGCTATCCTCTTCAACATAATTACGTGATCAACCAGCTTATTAATGGTGGGATGCTAATACATTACTAACTTGGGAAAGATAATAAATGTCCCTACCCAAATGATCATCAAATCGTCAGCAAAATTATCTGGTTTTCAGTGGCTCGTTGGTCTAGTGGTATGATTCCTGCTTAGGGTGCAGGAGGTCCCGGGTTCAATTCCCGGACGAGCCCACGCTGTTTTTGCATTGCTTTACAAAATACCTATGTTTCTGGGAGGCTCTTCTTCTTGTAGCGGTGCAAACTGATTTGAGGTTTCCATCCGCTCGGGCTCAGGCGATGGCAGCGGCTTGCTCGTGCGGCGAGCCAACACGAACCCTCGCTGTCGGGTAGATCTTCTGCTGTGCTGATTCCAGGCGTTGCAGTCTGGCTGCTGTTGGCGGATATTTCTTCTTCGGTGGTATACCTGTAATTTATTTTCACAGCACCTCCGGGCCGAGCCGTGGTACTTGGCTCAGGGAAGCTGAAAGCCCCCTTGAGATTCTTCTTAGCAGCTTTCTTGCCTTTACTAGGCGCCGAGAGCTGTGAAACCGGCACGCTGATTTTAGAGTTGACACCCTCACATCATTCTTGGAAATCTTCGTCTTGCCGGAAGAAGGCGGAGAGGTACTGCTTTTCGTAGCACGGTTGTCTACAGGACCGTGGGCTATCCCAGTCGTCAGCTGCTAGTAATAAGCGTTCCGATCAGAATCCATTTCCAAGTCATTGTGGTTTGCTGAGTCGTCATAGGCGGTGGCTGTATTGATCCATTTGAATCCCCACTCAAGTCCGTTTCCGTATGCTCAGTCGTCAACATTGGCCGCGGTTTGCCGCCGGCAAGGCCGAGTGCACTGGGGCACTCGGCCCTGCCTGGCGCGGCAGCGCAGCTAGCACTTTCCTCATCGCTGGTCATAACAGCACGGCGGCAGACTCGGAACGTCTCCTGGCGGGGAGATACATCCTTACGTTTTTATTTATTTATTTGTGAAAGTATACAGAGACGCATTTCCAAGACAATGGCGGGATGAAGAAAAAATTAAATACATTAAAATGATAATGAATAACGAAGCTTTGGATTGGGCTTGCGGAATGGGTGGATGTGGCAGAAGTTACGAGGCGTATTTGCAGAATTTCCTAAAGAAATATTGGTGCGACGAAAGGCAGCGGCGAATAAAGTAAAAATTTCGAAATAGTTAACCCCATAGAAGGCAATACGGCAACTTAGGGGATTATTGTGAAAAATGATTGAGAAGTCTGAAGTATTTGTTATCGCCGATGGAGGAAGATGAGGTCGTAATTAGAACGGAAGATGTCGCGCCAGGTATAAGAAAAAATACTGCTGAAGCGATGGAACAACATACTTGAATTTCTGGAAGTGGAAAAAATTGATGGGTGGGATGCAATCAACGAAAATTAGCAGAACCTTTTCAGGCATACTGAATCCGAAAAGTTTCATAATGGCAAAGGGTACCAACATCAGGCAAATAATGCATATTTAAGAAACCGAGGAAATAGGAGTATGGATATAAAACAAGTTACAGGCAATACACGACTGGTGACCGAATCAAGACGGAGGATTTCGCCACTGCAACATGGATTTGACCGAGACTGTGGAGAAGAGAATAGGAATTTCAAC
>JARYHS010013531.1:0-16841 GCA_031002005.1 Vandiemenella viatica | reverse complement strand
CCAAATCATCGATAACACCTGCGTGATCTTCCCCCCAATGACTACTTTCCAATTACTGTCCCCACCATAATTTCCATGGATATATTTATATGCGATCTAGGTGATTTCCCAACATCTCCAGGGATTTTTTGCTCATTTAACCTTATTTTTCCTCTAGTCTACCTGAAATTTTTGTGAAAGGTAGCCCATTGCCTAAACCTCAAAGTCAATCCTTATGAAGTTTTCCCAATCTTTAGTAGTTTAGCTACAAAAAATTATGTAAGTAGTGACACCTAAAATTCTCTCAAATCTTTCAACCGGAAGCCACCATCACCTTGGAATTATCATACATTTTAATTTTCTTATTATGGCCAAAATACTTTAGGGATTTTCATAAAAACTTGTGTGTTATGCTTAGAAAAAATTCTGCTTACTTTTAAATATATTCCCCACTCAATATTAAGCGGAATGATTCTACGTGAGAACAAATCTTTATCCTCCAAAAATCCTAATTTCTCATAAAATTCTACAAAAACATTCCTTAATTTACCTATCAATTTCAAATTTTTACATAGTGTGTTACAAAAATTCAATGCATCTTTTATGCTATAAATTTCTTTCTTAGCTTGGAAACCGAGAGCTCGAAAATTATTTAACTGTTTATTTTGATGTCTGAAGCACATGGTAAATTAAACTTCAAAATCAAATATCTCTTCAGTACTATGTTATATCTGCAAAGTGTCATAACTCACTTACTGTACCTCTGAAAATTAATGTAGCATTTTCTATTTGAAAATAAGCAAAATCCCTTATGTGGCCAATATTTACAAATGTCTTGATCAATTTTCATTGTTTATTTCTACTTATCACCTGAAAACTGCAAGAATATGATTCTAAACTTACTTTACTGGTGTATTTAAGTTAGCTCGACACTCTTAAACAAGTTTTGGTGGTTTATTAACAAAATGTACGTTACCTGACAACAGAGAGATTAGCTCATGTATGAATTTATTGAGCAACCTGCAAACAACTTCTGTCTTTTTTTTTTTTTTTTTTTGCGCACTGTGAAATACTTCTGCCACCAACATATGCTATGATTAATTTTAATGGAAAACATCTTCTGACTCCAGTAGTATTCTGTAGATATCACAGTTTATTCTGATTATTACATATTATATTATAGCTTTATTTCTTTCCATACATACTTTTATTTCCTATTTAGATGGTACATTAAGAAACTTTAATAAGAACAATAAATGCCAAAATTTTAATTACATTCAAAACTGCAGAAACAATTGCTAAATATTAAATTTGGCATAAACTGGTTTGGGAAATTAAAATATGGTACCATAGTCAAATAAACCTCAAACTTGTTGTAATTAATTAACTAGCATTGACAAATACAAATTACCTTCTTGCTGTGAGGTTCCATATACAGACTGTGTATTAAATTGAAACAAAATGAGACTCAAAAAAATTAATTCGAGACATATATTCAAAACAAGTATTTTCATGATGCTTTTATTATGTGAATCATGAAATTGTACATAAAATTATTTATGTGATTTTTTGCTAAAAAAATTACTGTTGAAGTATCAAACTTGTTCAAATATTGTGGAAACTATATACTTTCACAAGATGGATACAGATTTCCTGTAAACTTAAGCATTAACTGTAAATTTTGTTAAAATTTTCTAACCAGTAGCCTTAAAAATAAAGGTTTGAGGATAAAAGAAATAGTATTTAGTTTATGATTTATTTATTTATTTTTATGAAAAGCTTCCACAGATCACAGAATAAAAACCAAAATCCATCATTTTAAGCATCAGCACGCTATCAGCTTACAATTGATTCCTTTGAAGATTATCTAAAGGATTTATTTTTAGATCATTCTAAACCCCCATCCCCATGATTTTTCAAAGTTTATAATATAATTGTGTTATTGTTAATAAGAACTAAAGCAGTACACAATCACATACTTATGAGTTGAAGAATTCAGAAGTTACAATGGTGTGATGGTTAAATCAACAGACAATCCATAAGGGTTATGTTTCTCATTCTAAAGGTACAAAATATCAGAAATATCCTAAAAGAATTAATTTGGTCAACATGTATTAAAACTGCCATGTTAAATAATTGCATGTAACTAAAAAAAAATTCAATTAATTTGTGTTTTGTAATCACATTACTGTATGAAATCTGTATTACTGTTATTATTAACTATGATAGAGATTATGCCCCAGTGACAAATTACTTGCAAACTTAGATGTGTGTTACGTGCATTTATTTTAAATTCTCCACCATTTGAGGCAATTCATTTGGCATCTCCCTCCATTAGTTATTCTAGTCTCTGACACTATTATCTGTGGATGAATACTTTCTGGCACCCATATGTCTGAAATTAAGTGCAAAATGTCTTGAAAAAGATTTTGAATACTCTGCATGTGTACTTATTGAATGTAAAATTACTATTGTGTGTATATATCGATCACCATCTGGCAACTTTACAGTGTTCTTAGAAAACATTGAAGATCTTCTAAGTGAACTAAAAAATCAAACAAACCATATAGTATTAGTTGGGGACTTTAATGTTGATTTTAATGGTAATTGTGTTAGAAAGCAACTGCTAATAAATTTGCTTATGTCTTATAATATGTATACAACTGTGTATGATGCCACTAGGTATGGTAACGGGAGTGAGTCTGCAATTGACCAAATATTTATCAACAAGGAAATATGTAACTATAACATCACAACAATAGATATGGGTTTCTCTGATCATCCGGCTATTAAATTATCTGTAAAGAACATATTCACCAAATCTTGCAGGACTGGTGAAAAGTATGTGCAGAGGAGGTCCTTTAATGATGATAATATCATGACTTTCAACTACATGCTTCAAAATATGAAGTGGGGGGAAGGAATGCATAATAGTATAGATGATAAGTTCAATTGTTTTATGTCTAATTATAAGTAATGTTTTGAAGTTGCATTCCCATTAAAAAGAGTTAGAATTACAAGCAATCCAATCACGTGGATAACCCAGGGCATTAAAAATTCTGCAGAAAATCTTAGAATTTTAAACAAATTAGCCAAACAAAATAAAAATTTAAAGTCACATGTAAAATGCTATAGAAAAATTTTCAAAAAAGTAATATTAGCAGCAAAAAAGCAGACAAATGATACATATATTTCCAAGAGCTCAAATAAAATTAAATCCATTTGGAAAATTATAAATAAAAGCACAGGCAATTTTAAAGCAAAAACTAATTCATATGTTATAAAAAGTGAAGGAAAAATTATTCAGGACCCAAAAAAGATTTCAGATATTTTCAGTAAACACTTCACAAACATAGCAAAAAATTTCACCAGCGAGATGTGCAGTAGAAATGGTAATATAAATGTCCCCATGAATGAAAAAACTATGTTTCTATATCCAGTTACTATAACAGAAGTACCGTAGGAAATGCTATTTCTAAATTAAAAAATAAAATGTCCTGCAGTATTGATGGGATCCCAGTCAAAATCATTAAACTCAGCTCAGGATACATTGTTTCCCAGCTTACAGATATTATTAATGATTCCTTTAGCGCAGGAATATTCCCAACAGAACTAAAGTATTCAACAGTAACACCACTTTACAAAAAGGATGACAAATATAACATAAAGAACTACAGACCTGTGTCTCTACTACCTGGCTTTTCAAAAATAATTGAAAGAGTAATGTATGAAAGGCTCACTGATTTTCTCACTAGAAACAAAATACGAAGCAATTCACAACATGGGTTTAGGAAAAATAGGTCCACAGAAACAGCCATTTACAATTTTCTGAATACTGTTCTCAGTGCAGTGGATAAGGGTGAAATAAACAGTGGGTTATTCTTAGATCTGTCCAAGGCCTTTGATCTTATTAGACATGACCTCTTATTAATAAAATTGCACAGATACGGTATTCATGGCAAAGCATATGATTGGTTTAAATCATATCTCTCCAACAGGTACCAGAGAGTAAAAGTATGTCATGATGGTAAAGAATATTTTTCAGAGTACTATCAGAAAGTTGACCACGGAGTACCACAAGGCTCTGTCTTAGGACCCTTACTATTTCTTATATATATAAATGATTTACCAAATAACTTATTAACAGGTGATGAGGTATTGTTTGCAGACGACACTAATATTTTTATAAAAGGGCAGGATGAAGTTGACCTACAACAGAAAATTACTGCAACAACAAAATAAGTGGATAAGTGGTTCCATGGTAATTGCTTGATTGTAAATCATGAAAAGACAGTATGGATTAGTTTCACTCATATAAGAAACAAAAATAACAGTAGTGATTTAGTGAAGATAGGAGATACCTATATAAAACAAATACATGACAATTTTTTTTTAGGAATATGGTTGAATGAACATTTAAAGTGGGATAAACATGTTGAATCACTGAATAAGAAGTTAAGCAAATGTTGTTATATTTTAAGAATGCTTAAAGATTGCTGCTCTTTGAAAACAATGTTGTGTGCCTACTATTCATATATGCATAGCTTATTAAGATATGGTATAATTTTTTGGGGAAATTCAACACATGCAAAACAGGCATTCATACTTCAAAAGAGAGCTATAAGAATCATGAAAGGTATTAAATGTAGAGAATCCTGCAGGGATATTTTTTAAAGAACTAAAAATACTGACTCTACCATGTATATACTTATTTGAGTGTATCTGCTTCCTGAAATCACATCAGGAATACGCAGCACTAAATAAGGAAATACATAAACACGAAACGAGGAATAGGAATAATTTTCATATAGAGTGGCACAAGAAAGCTCTATACCAAAATAGTGTACTCTACCAGCCTAAAATTCTGTACAACTCTCTTCATGAAAACTTAAAACAAATATCAAATTTACATAATTTTAAATATAAGCTAAAAAAAATTTTATTAGTCAAGAGCTTCTATAGTGTCAATGAATATATGAACAAACATGATTAAGTTATTTTGTATTGTAACTTGTAAAACATTGAAATATTAATTTAACTTCAGTGAACATATGTATTGACTGTGCAATTTTAAGTATGATAATTATAATAATGATACGTAATTCTATATTGTGTGAAAAAATTATATTGTAATGCTTATTGTAATTACTGATGACTTGTCCTATGTCATAAATTATGACTTCATGGATCAAATAAAATTCAATTCAAATCATAATTACCTCTTCCATTCCAAATATTTCTCATAATTCCTTACCCAAATCCATCTAGGTCTTAATACCAATGTATGTTATACTCATACCAACCACTAATTTCAATTGCCTTCTTTCTACAATGACACCCAATTTATAGGTGTGGTCAAACAAATTGGCGGGTGTTTTTTAACGTGCTGTTTCCACACTTGGCAACTATCTTGCGTTGCTCTCTCTTCGTATCACTTGAAAATTGCATCGCTGAGTGTCCTGTGTTGCCTAGTATGAGCGTCAAAGGCTCGCTACCAATCCCAAACCTTCCACCTTCCTTTCAACATACAAAAAAAATATGTGAACCTGTGAATGGGAATTAGAAACTGTGTCAGTGTAAGTTTGAGCGTGCTTGGGAGAGGATGTTTTGATTTTTAGTGATGTGCGATTTTTACATGCCATATTAAGTAATTTGTTTTAGTTATTATAGTAATTTAGTGCAATAATTTTACTGAACAAAAAGTGCAGTAATTTATAACTAGGGTAACTTAGCAAGAGTATTGTGCTACTAAAAAAATGGATAGTCAGGAAGAGACTTATTCACCTACTCCAGGTTTTTAAGGACTAATGACTCCAATGAGACGCAGGTCATCAACAGCAGAACTGAAGAAGACACCAGAGGTTCGATGGTAGAATAAAGCTATCATTCACAATGTTTATAAATATATCCGACTTCTTGTGGACAATAATGGTGAAATTTTGTCATCAAGATGTACGCTGCTGAGAAAAGACTTGAAAACTATGAACGTACTTGATAGTGATTAAATCAAAAACTGTAGTGATTTGTTACCACAAAAAAAACAACCATAGTGCGAAAAATTTGAGGAAATGTACAAACTATTTGTGCTGCAGCTTGTGTGTCATTTTGATAATTTTTTCAGTACTTGCATGATCTGTAAGTATATTGAACAATATGGGATTTAAGTGTAGGAGACCGAGCGTGGTGGTGTAACGGTTAGCGTTCTCGCCTCGCATTCGGTAGGACGGCGGTTCGAATCCCCGTCCGGGCATCCAGATTTGGGTTTTCCATGGTTTCCCAAATCACTCCAGGCAAATGCCGGGATGCTTCCTTCAAAAGGCCATGGCCGAATTCCTTCCCATTCCTTGCCCCCATCCTTGCCCCCCATCCTTTCCTGTCTCTAAAGACCTTGCTGTTGAGTGACGTAAAGCAGTTAAAAAAAAAAAATTAATAGTAGGCATAAGAATGATAGTACTTGATTTTTGCGTGACTGAAATGACATAGTGGCTTCTGGAATCAAACTTTTGAGGTGTAATGAATGGTAATTAAATAATCAGGTCTTTTGAAAACTTCAAATACATTAAATGCATCTGCACTTACATAACTTAATTAATAAAATGACATATATCAATATTTTATCACAAAATAGTTATTACAAATTATTTAAAACACAGTTCAAACTGTATTACAAGTAAAGAGGTGAATACAACTGTTTAGTGCACAGTTTGGTAATGGCGCATTTGAGGCCACCCGACAATAAATCTGGCCGCACCTATAGTTTCTTATTCATATCAGTTACTAATAATAATCACAAGTGGCCATAATGATCTGTTAACAGGGTTTCTTACTAGCTTCACAATTTTTCCCTTCTTAGCCAACTGGCATTGTTCACATACACAGTAAGTTATGCCAGAGGTGGGGTTAAGGGTCTTTAAAAACCCCAGCCAGGACTGGGATTCTAACCAGGTACCTTTCATACTCCAGTCAGACCCACTGAGTCACCAGAACATTAATATATCAGTTACTATCTACATTATATAGTAATCTCCATAGACAAATCTAGCTGGACTCCTTTGCATCCACTCCCGACTTCCAAATGAACAAAAGATCTTAATTAATGGACCATCCAGTCAAATGTAACCAACATGAGACATGCAATACTTGGCAGCTAAGTCTAAAATTTTATCTAAATCTGGTCCTAAATAACTGTCTTCCCTTCCTCAATAGAATGTAAAACATTTATTGTCTTTCTCAATTATGATAGGAATCTTGCCCTGAATTACTTAGATGGATATCCACAAGCATGCTCAAGAAATTCAACTAACCCAAGAACTGAAACAAGTAGATCATTTGCAATGGAGTCAGTTCGTTGAATGGGTATGGGAAACGAAACATGCAGATAATTTTCCAAAGAAAACCATCATTAGCGATGATGCGTTAATTTTATATAAATCACTTCATAAACCAACAAAATGTCCAAATTATGGAACAGTTAACTCTTGAGAAATCAATGAAAAGGCAATGTATCCTAAATGAATAATTGTTCCATGAGGATTCTGCAAAGATGGAGTGGCTGAGCCTTTCTTTTTCCAAAATGATCATAAAAAATGCGAAGACAGATAATAGAGAACATTTCTGCAAACTTTTGATTTTTTGTGCATTTTTTTAGATGGTATTAATTACTAAATTACAGCTTGATTGTGCTACCTATCACACATCCAACCAGATGATTACCTTGCTGCACAGGAAATGCTTTGGGCCAAGTCATGATGTGCATCAGTGAAAAGTGGCAAGCAAAGTCATATAATCTTGGGCCCTGCCATTTATTCATTCAGGGTTGTCTGAAATTGTAGGTAAACATGGAATTCAAAAGGGTTCTTTCCTAGGACCTCTCCTCTTTTCATTGTAGATCAATGACCTTCTTGGAAATCTGAGAAAGTTAAGAGCGTTTTATTTACAGATGACACTAACCTGACTGTTAGAAAAAAACCAAACAGCAATCTAGAATTTAATGTAAATGAAGTACTTAGTGAAGTAGCAAATTGGTTTAAGGCAAATTCAATAAAATTAAATTTTGAAAGAAAAACACATTATATTAGGTTTAAAACCAAAAATTATGCACAGCCAGATTTACAAGTAAGCTATAAAAATAATTCAGTCTTAGAAACAAAGAGTATAAAATTCCTTGGTCTTAAAATAAATGAGAAACTTTGTTGGCACGAACATATCACTTCACTACTGAAGAAAATAAGTAGTGCCACATTTGCAATACGAACACTTTCTCTAACAGCAGATCTAGAACTAACAAAACAGGTATACTCCTCATATTTTCATACAGTGATGTCATTTGCCTTCATTTTTTGGGGAAACTCTTCACAAAGTAAAAAAGTTTTCATAGCACAGAAAAGAGCTATTAGGATGTTGTGTAGGGTAAAACCAAGAACTTCTTGCAGACAACTTTTTTTTAAAACTCAATATTCTTACAATGACTTCTCAGTATGTATATACTCTCATGTGCTTTGTCATAGATCATTTTAACCTGTTTACTTCTAATTCACAGGTACACAATTTCAATACAAGAAACAGAAATAACTTGTACAAAACACAAACATCTCTGTCATTAGTACAAAGAGGAGTTAATTATTCTGGAATACATCTGTTTAATAAACTTCCCAAGAGTACAAAACAGTTTGCTGATAATAAAGATATAGTTAAAGAAAAACTGAGAGATTATCTTATTGGCAACTTCTACTACTCCATTCAAGAATTTGAACGAAATAATTAATTGTATTCAATATGACTTTTGCAAAATTCAGTTGTAAAAATTAATGTTTATTTTTATTCTCTTTATTTGTCTTTGTAACATATAATTGTTTTTACTATGATTGTGACTCGTATATATGTATATTAACCATGACATGTTTCACATCCCAGAGGTCCTTCCTCAGCAGGGATCCATGAAACAAGATTGATAAATAAATAAATAAAATAAAATGAAAACAATCCTAACAACATACAAGAATAAATTTTATTGATAGAGTAAGTGGTGTGTGTACGTGTGGAGTGGGAAGAGGGGGGGGGGGGGGGGGGGGGAGAGGCCATAGCTGATATTTTTTCATACTTAAAATGAAAATATGTATCTTTTACAAAAGTAAAAAAATACATACCATTTTATGAAAATAAAATTTTTTTTTTTCATCTCAGTCAATCTGGCTTTACTGTTGGAAAACCCTCAATAATGGTAATGATGTCAGTTACAGTATACATAGTGATCTAGGAAATATGAATGATAGACAGCATACTAAGGGGGAACTCATGATGCAGGTCTAGTATTTCCATGATTGGCCACAGTGAAATATAAATATGAGGTGGGTAAACCTAGAGACAGGAAGGTTACTTGGGACAGGCATTGGTTCCATCATGGTGGTTGTACTTGTGGACACTGTTGATAGCTTGTGTTACACTAAGCATGGCTTACATCTAAATAGATGAGGGAAGGAATTTCCTACTGAGTGATATTCATATTATGGGATTTCATGTAAACTCCAGGTTTAGACTGGGAAGAAAACTGCATCAACAACATAAATAAGCTGACATTTTCAAACATATTAGTTTCGAACCTGTAAAAAGTGACAGTATTTTGGCAATTAATTTCTTTGCAGTTTTTTAATTACAACGAATTGGTATTATGTAATGCTCATAAACTTGATTTTGTAATGTTCTACATCTTTCGTTTACAGTTTACATAGCAATACAGTTGTAACTTCTACTGAATTAATTATCACAAAAGTATAGAACCAATGAAATTAAAAATAAATTAGGAATCCCAAAATCTTTTGCCGTACCATGTAATATCAGTTTTATTCCTGGTTCAGGCACAATTCAGCACAATAAATATCAAGCTACTTCCATCCACATGAAGTAATAATTTCAATAACATGGCTCTGATTAAAGCAGTTAAAACTCGTTTATAAAACTGATTTCAGAGTGAATTATTCTGTAACAAAATGTGTCAGTTGCGATTCTGGTCAACTTAACCACATCCTCCACTAATATTACTGTTTGAAAATCATAGTTTCTATTGCCCTCATACTAGTAAATGATGGGTATCACTTATGGTGGTAATGAAAATATATTCTGGAAAAGCTTGTTAGGAAACACGAATAAAGATCATATTTTTCGTTATACAAGTACCTCGCTCTGGGTAGATTCTCGGAGTATATGACTAGAATTAAAAAAAAAAAAAATGCATTAAATTAATGACGGAAAGTATAATTTCAAAAATGGAAAACTGTTATTTATTCGATTCACATATTTTGTGATCACATATGTCTTGTATAAAGTTTTTCTGAGTTTTTAATAAACTTAATTGTTTCTTATCTTCTGTCAAAAATAAATAAATTATGTTGTAACCTTGTTCTTTTAACTGCTACAGAGAATATAGCATAAACATTGAATGCCCTTCTCCTTACATGAATTTCTGCATCTAGTTGTCGTAAATAAACAAAAAGCAATATGTAAATTCAAACAAACATATCATTGTAACGTATGGTTGAATTGCATTAAAAAAAATTATCCCTGCTCTCCCTATTTTTGTACATTTACTTCCACAACAGACAATTAGCTTTTAACTAGCATCACAATTACACCTTCTTTTAATTCTAAAAGTCCAAGAAAAATCAAATTCAATTATTTATCTAAAATTTATACTTCCTTTTAACAGTATAAACACAAATAAGTCAATGTAGTTATTCATTTGAAGTTTCCTCATTAGCATGGTGGCAGAAGCAGCGCAAGGCGTGGGTGACCGCCTACGGCCTCGCGCCCCGAGGGGCCTCGCGGCCTGTAAGTTTAAGCAATTTAACCAGTAAAACAAATTAGCACCATTAAAAGCCGTGATTACAACTAAATATTTTACTCATCATAATGCGATATATCCTACAAGTTAGCAACTAATATGGCAATATCAATAGCTTAGCAATATTTGCTGGCGTTACAATGACTCTACCTGGGAATCTTCGGCCACCGGGTTTATTTCATTCAGTTTGCTTCTTGTCTACGTTCATGTTTCTTCTGTTCTAACGCGATTTCCCGTGCTTGGTCCACTACATGTGACTGGACTCAAAATGTGCAGTTTATTAACAAATTTTAAAAATTGCGGTTTAATGGCTTCTCAGATGTGCAGGTAGTATAGAATATCACCGCGTCTCACTCCTTAACATCTCCATAATTCAACTTTTCTGTGTTCTAAAGCTTACGATAGTTTTAGTCACAAATCCAGGGCCGGCGTTAGGGGGGGTAAGCGGGTCAAAAGAACCCGGGCCCCGCCGGCTGATGGGGGGCCCGATCACCGACTATAGGGGCCCTCAGGCCATGAAGCCAAGAATACACCCATTGTTGCCTGGCCATTTTGTAGAGCTAAAAAAAAAAAGGTCGCCCCTTTTACCCCGGGCCCGAAATTCCTAGCGCCGGCCCTGCACAAATCCGATTATCGTGAAGCGATTTATTTTATTATTTCAGTTACCAACGTCGACGGAACGTCCTGCCTGTTTTGTTCCCGGAGAGTTAAAGAATAAAAAGTATTATTAATTTGTACGTTACAAATACACAATGAGTGAATTATCAAAGAAAAAATAGAAACTTTACTGTCTCTTCAGAGACGAGTGGTTGTAAAATGCCGGGGTGTAATATAACTCTCAAAGCATAAAAAATATTTAAAAAAAATAATAAAAAGTGAAGGTGTTAGAGATATCAGTTTAATCAATATTTATGAAATTTGGAAGAGAGGTTTAATGGCACAGAAGTCATATATTAGCTAAATCGGTCCCGGTGGTTGTTGAGATTTATGGAATCTAAAGGTGCCTCCACACCTACTAGAGATTCATACACTTCTCTGAATGTACCTATATCGAATCTCCAAACAATCAATATCCAAAATTGTAAAAGAAGTTTGTGATGCTATCACATCAGTTCTTCCAAGCGAATACAGGCAAATTCATTGCAATTATTAACAACAACTTCAAACTCATGAACAATTTTATAATTGAAATTATATTTTCTCTTAAAAAATCAACTAAATTAATTAAATATTCACTTGTCCACTCGAACACTTTTTCAGCAGTAGATATACATAACAATCGAGGATCAATAGCAACAAGGAACAAGCCGTCTACACCAAACGAATAACAATTTCAAACATGACAATGTTTCCTTTATTTTCTTTAATCTCCACCGCTTCTGGAAGCAGTTAACTTCAAGGAACTTTAGTTTCTGCTGACAGAGACAATGGAAAACTTCGATAAATATTGGGCAACATGATGGAACAGTTGCATTAACAAGCAATATCAGTAAGATGTTCCTCTGTATTCTATATAATGTGTACGTGTCTTAAGAGTCAAAAACATCAGTTGAAAATAGAGCTTAGCGCCCTATGCCACCGTGGGCGTATCCAGCGAGGGGCAGAGGCGGGCTGCTGCCCCCCCCCCCCCTAGAAGAAAAATTAAGTTGCCTTCAGTTCGCTTCGACGAGTGAAGAACTAGTTCAGGAGCACTTTGGGAGAGAAAGATTGACTGGATTATGTCTGATTATTGAAATTGAAAATCCGAGACAATTAATGTTTACATAAAAAACTAACTGACTTACGATCTTAATTAATTACATAGTAGGTCCTTAGATTAAGTAGTTGGGTACTATATTAATCAATGATAAAAATAGTTTCCTGAATAGGTTTGAGTTTGATTTTGTAATGTCATGTTTCAGTCCCCCACCCCACTTCCTCGAAACCAAAATGAGTTGCCCCCCCCCCTAGTTCAAATCCTGCCCCCCTCTAGTTCAAATCCTGCCCCCCTCTAGTTCTGATCCTGGATACGCCCTTGTCTGCCACCCACAATATTTGTGAATAGCAGAGTATACATGTAGATGTAGCATGTTGTCTATGGAGTATCATACATGGACTTTGTCGTACATTTCAAAACAATTTCCTGTATAACATTAGGTTTTTATAGTTTTTTAGTTATAAGCCAAAATGTGATAACAGAAGGTAAGCCACGAGAGCTCAGTTCAGGGCGAACTAACCCAGTGTCGGTGTATTCCTCTCGAAGGAACGATCTCCGGAGATTTGGACAAATGAAAGGAAAGGGGGGAGGTTTAAATAAATATCACTAATATGTTTTAAATTTTATTTTGAAATTTAGAAGCATCTAATATTTCTTGTGTTTTTAGCACATAATCATAAAAGGTATTACATAAATATCAAAATTGAGTTGTATTTGTAACTCTGCTTTTACTCAAGATATTTTCGTTCAGTTTCTTTCCTTCCTCCACACTTGTTCCATCCTGCAGAGTATGCGTTTGCAAGAAGCATTAGAAACAGGAATGGAAAGGAAAAAAAAAAAAAAAGTGACAAACTTTTTCAGTTCTGGACAGCTCTGTCTGTGATTCGATTTCGCAAAGAAGTCTATCCAGCGTAAGTCAAGTCGATTCTCTTCAGTGAGATGTGGTTGAATTTCATGGAGGAATTCATCTTCATCGTTCAGTTCATCAGTATCTAAACCAGTTTCTAAATGATCTTGCAGTGTGCTAATTCCATCCCATGTAATCAGTTTTTTCAGTGATAAATTTCATTACTTGGTAACCAGGGTCTTCAAAGTTTTATCAATTTTGTAAATGATTAACACACCATGTAAAATTTACTAACACCAATTATTTTTCTAAATAACTCCTTCTGAAAACAAGTGAATTTTATTTTATTCCCCAGACGCGTTCCGCCCTTGCGGTGTAAGGCATCATCAGCATCATTTTTTTTTTTTTTTTTTTTTTTTTTTGAACCATCAAACTGCTTTAGTAAATCCGTAGCAGATTTTTCATAAAATTGGTCGTTCTATGTTTTGTTGCTTGAGTTACGTAAACAATCATTTTGTTACGAATTACAGTGTTGGTTACGGTACTCTGTTGGCTTCCGGTGATTTAATGCGTTCTGAAACACTTAGGCCTACAATATATTTTGCCCCCGCCTCACATAACCCAACTGTAGCTTTCCAGAGCCACCCCTCCCCCCCCAGACCGAGCTACGTGGTTTATGGACGGTCCCTAACCGTTGGTATGAACTTTAACAACGCAACAAGGTCAGACGCTTCAGACAGACAGGATTGTGTTTATCAGAACCTGTTTCTTCGTATGGATACCTGTACTAGATTTCACACAGATTTGTGGATTCTTTAATGTTTTATTATTATTATTTTATTTTTTTATTTATTTTTTGTAAAGTACAGAAGATTGTAAGAAGGACATCTGACAAAGCCATAATTTTTTAAATATCTACTTTTTCAATGTTTTACAATTTAACATGTAATATTGAATGATAACGACTTTTTACAGTAAAAGCAATATTCATTTCCACTGTTAAAAATAAATAAATAGATATTTGTATTTACTTATTTCCACATTATTATGTTATCATTCGGTTACTGACCACGATACTATTTGCACGCTCAGATAGTATAAAAAATTATTCGTTTGCTGTAACCAAGGAGAACTTAACTTACTATAATTCATCCCTGCGAATTTCTCTTTTGAATTTGTTAGCGTGATTATTACTGTTACTATGATATTTACTTTTAGGTAAGTTAACCAAATAATATTTTCACGGGGACCCTCCTTTGCCTAACTGCCAACCCGGTCGTAAGTTCGTAACACGATCCGCAGGACCTGCAAACTATTGGTTACATAATTTCGAAAATACATTTAAATAAAATCATTGTAGACATAGGTAGTAGGTTTTTATGGAAAGAAGTATAAATATTATTTTGTTCACAGGATATATTCACCAATATACCACCTTAACATGTCAGGCCAAGGCCACAGAAGAGAGAGAGATATCGGGAGAAAATAGGAATCTGGTTCAGGAAAAAGAAAAAGAAAAGCTGAAAGAGATGTGTCAAACAAGGTTTTAAGTTCACGTATGATGAAGTTTCTAAAAAAAACTGCATCGGAAAAATCAGAAAATACGGAACCAACTGAATCGATTGCATCGACTTCCAAATGTGATACAGTTACGACCGAGACTCCACCGAATTTGAAAAGTGCTCCAGAGTTACTGAGTGTCGAAACACAGCCAGAAAAAGACAGGATCAAATTCTAGCCAATCAGATTATGAAACACCTGTGTTGCGCAGTAGAATTCACGAGGACCATATATGTTCTCAGACAATTAACAGCAATGCCACTGTTGTTGAAGAATTTGTTAGTTCGGATCCGGGAATGTGGTCGTTTCCTATAACGGATTCTCAGCGTCATGATATAGTTCAAAGCGGCCCTACACAGCAGTTATATAACAGTGATGAGGATTATCCAAAAGACAATGACCGTAGGCACTTTTCAAATTTTTATTTCTCAAGGATGCTAAACAATGGTGAAACTCAAAATCGACGCTGGTTGGTGTACTCAAAATAAAGTTTTCTGTTTTCCATGCAGACTGTTTGGCAATGCACAAACTCAAATGGTACAGGGAGGGTGCTGTGATTGGAAACACTTAAGTAGCATCCTACGAAGACATGAAAACACCAAAGAACATATGGCATTCATGCTCCAATGGTTAATATTAGAAAAAGGAACAAAACATGAAAAAACAATAGACCAGGAACATGAAAGGCTACTGCGTGAATCTCAAAAACATTGGCATAATTTGTTTGAGAGATTGATTGATATAATTAATTTCTTAGCTTCTCATAATTTGGCATTTAGAGGTCACAGAGAATCTCTCAAGATTGGTGAAGATAGTGGAAATTCAGATCTGTTTAAATTGATTTCAAAGTATGACCCTACACTACGAGAACACATGATACGCATTAATGACAACCAACTTGCAAACCAGTATCTAAGTCACAACATTCAAAATGAATTAATTACATTGATGTCAAAAACAGTTACTGATGAAGTGATTCGAAGAGTAAAAGAGGCAAAATATTATTCTATTTTGCTCGACTGCACTAGAGACTCTGGTCGAGTTGAACAAATGTCGGTTATCTTAAGATTCTGCAATACATCAACCGGAACAATAGAGGAAAACTTTATCGGATTTCTTGCTGTCGCTGAGACGACTGGAGAGTATCTAACTAAGGCAATACTGGAAGAGCTGAAAAAAAATGGATTAGATATTCAAAACTGCCGTGGCCAAGGATATGACAATGGGGCAAATATGATAGGAATAAACAGTGGAGTTAAAACTCGAATATTAAATATTAATCCCAGGGCATTTTTTACACCATGTGGATGTCATAGTTGGAATTTGCTGTTGGTAGATGCAGCTAAGTCCTCTGCGCCAGCAAAAACATTTTTTGGTTTTATTCAGAAAATTTATCTTCTATTTTCAGTATCCAGCAAACGCTGGGAATTAATCAAAGGCAAATTAAAACTTACTATAAAGCCTTTATCAGACACAAGGTAGGAAAGTAGATTCACGGCAGTAAAGGCCCTATTACTTCAATTTGATAATGTTGAATGTATTGAAAGCCTAAAAAATCTTTCGGAAGATTCAGACACACTTAATGATTGTGATTCAATTCTGAACGAAATGCTCAGCTTAGAGTTTGTAATATCATTACATCTATGGTATGAGATATTATCGCGTGTTAATATCCTAAGTAAACTATGGCAATCTGTCCAAGTCCATTTAAGTATAGCGCTTGAACATTTACGAAAATTTTGTGACTGGATCAGAGAATATCAACAAACTGGGTTCGAACAATGCTTATCCGAAGCTCGTCAATTTATTGAAAAAAGCAGTTATGATTTGTCAAAAGACTTTAAAAATAAAAGGGTAGCTAGAAAGAAAAGGACATTCGATTATAAAAGCAGCGATGAACCTGCACAATCTCCCAAAAGTCG
>JARYHS010013528.1:0-25000 GCA_031002005.1 Vandiemenella viatica | reverse complement strand
TATGTAAGTCCCATTTCATGTTCCTTTGTACTGTTACTCCCAAATATTTTATAGAATCGACCATATCAATAACTGAATTGTTTAACTCGTATTTCTGAACAATTGGATTCTTTTTGTTAGTTATGCTCATTGTCTTGCACTTTTTACAATTTAGCGTGAGTTGCCACTTAGCGCACCATGCCAAAATAATATCCAGATCACGCTGAATTTCTAAGCAATCGGCCAAATTCCTTACTTCCCTATAAATAACTTGTTTCGGGATTTGTATATTACACTTGTAGCGGCACCTTACCTTATACAAACTGTCAATTTTTTTTTTTTTTTTTTTTTTTTTTTTTTTTTTTTTTTTTTTTTTGTAAATACGGAAGCATCTGTATAAGACGCTCATATATTTTGTATATGCTCATTTTACCTTTGACATTGACTTACATCTCATACACGCGAAATCACATTAGACAAAATTAGCATAAACAAAAACAAATCAAACGCAGAAATTAGTGATATATACCGTAAGCAGAAAGCCATTCTTTGTTTTCTCTGTTTATGTCGTTTTCCAAAGCTGATTCTTTCATTTAAATGGCATAGGCAATATATGTTTAACCTCAAAATAGATTTTTTTTTTTATCTTAGTTTATTTACCTATATCAGTGTGATGTAATCAGAGATATTTAAAATGAATACAATTCTTCTTCATCAGATGACATTTTAATGTTTTGACGATTCAAATAAAATAATGACACTTCATAGCATATCACTATATACACAAGTATTAAACTCTGTTTGATATTTATCAAAATATATTTGATACTTGTGTATACATATGTAAACGCCAGGTTCATACTCGTACAAATCAATGAAGGCCTCATAAAAGTTTCGATACAACTGCCAACATGACTTCTGATAAAAATCCCGATAAAAGTTCTGAATTTGTGCCAGATGTAAACTTAGCTTCATGTGGAGGTGTTGGTGAGTTCCATACTTTTCGTTGGCATGAAGAAATAAGTCACCAAGGTGCAACATCTCCCGTGACAATATCCAGAATTGTTTATTTTTCAAGCTTTTCAGCAATATTAATTTCATGCTTATTTATTTCATGATACTTTTTGTGTTAATAGACAATGTATAAAATTGTAATACATTGTAAGTCTTTTGTAATCCTGATTGCTGTAATGTAAATTTAAAACTCCAACACCCACCATTCAATTAGGGACCATTTTGTAATTTATATGCTTTAGACTAAAGCGTTTTGATGTGAGTGTTTGTGGAATGATGATTGTAGCCTAATGTCCCAAGTTTTTTTGAGGGGAAGGGTAATTCTCCCACGCCGTTTCCAATATCAAGGTTAAAGCGGGATTATGACGGGACAGTAAAATATTATGTCGTCTAAGCTTACAGTTTTATGGATATATTTTTTTCAAGTTTGTATCAAATATATATATATATATAAAGTTTATGTAATGTCACCTGTTAGCAAAGCTATTTTGGAATCTTTGAGGAAAAACAGAAATTTGGCGGTTAACAATGAACTCAGTTTTAGAAGTAAACTGATACTTTTGTTGTCGGATATTCTATCCCGAATAAAAAGTTAAATGGTTGCTGCATTGCCCGTAAATGTAGCCTTAGGAAATAAACCAGCAATTTTCAAATAAAGCCAACGAAGTCTGGTCAAATTATGCATTTTAGACATTGGAGTGTTGGAGACAAAAAAAGAAACAGTAAATTCACTGGTCAAAATAAAAATTCTTTCAATCAAATTTTAATGGCAAAATCGGAAAAGATGATCAAAATATTAAAGAAGTATAAAATTCCACGATAGATGAGTACTTTTTAATCTATATACGAATCAAGTGCCTATAATAATAGTAGAGAATCTGAAAGACCTACAAAAGTTAAAAAGGTTTTGGAAGAGGTTTTAATCTATCCACATTAATATTCCGTTAGTATGTGCAGGAAGCAATAAATTAATCGGAAAAAATAAATATATTATAAGTGTTTATCAAGTAAAAAGTCAATTACCTACAGTTTGCTCATTACGTTGTCCTCATAGTTACTGGAATGCATGAACAATAACTGAAGGAAGTTATGGACTAAATATAAACAAAAAAGTAATAAATTTTAGTATAAATGACATAAATAAATAGTAGATTAAATAGAAAAATAGGATCAGATGCGTTAGCAGATTTGAGTGTGTTCTGCTACTTAGGAAGTAATTTTACAACTGATGGCCGTAGCAGGAATGATACTAAAAGGAAAGTAGCACTAGGAAAAATAGACTTCATGAAAATGAGAAAGCTTTTGGTTTCAAAAATTGATCTAGGACTCAGAAAGAACTTCATAAAACTATCTATGGTGCACAGCACTTAATGGTTGCGAACCACGGACTTTAGTAATACCAAAAACAAAGAAAATTCAAGCACTTGAATTGTTGTGCTGTGGATGAGTATTGAAAATGAAATGGACAGATAAAGTGTGAAATGAAAGTATTTTAGAAACGACAGATGAGGAAATAAGTTTTTGCATCTATCTTACAGAAAGATCAGACAGGATAGCAGGACTTAGTTTGTGACATAAGGGATTGGTTAATTTGTAAGTTGCGAAAAAAGTCGACTATAAGAGCTTTAAAGGTACACAATGATTAAAATATATGAAGCATATGATTGAAGAAATAAGTTTTAAGAAGTATCTTAAGCTAAAAAGATTAGAGCTAACTAATATTAGAAGTTGTGTAAGGAAAAGAAAAGATATACATGGACACAACCTGACATTTGGTTTCATGAACAAGGGAGAGGAAAAATGTTCTTTTGTGGTTAAGTATGTAAAGGAATAAACCACCAAGAGAAGTGATGAATAGCTTATCGAAAATAATGAAGTTATTTAAATTTGAAATTCATAAATGGTAAAAGTAGTTGTGTAAAGGAATTCAATACTTAATTACATTATATAAGCTAAAAATAAAAACAGAACAAAAAAAAGCGACATTTAAATGATTAGGAAAATTTCTATCGGAGTGTGGACTCCATCGCAATTTAATTTAATCTTCTAACTTATAATGGAACTTTTTTTTTGTATATCTAGTCTATTCTGATATGTGTGCCTTTCTACAATTGTATCCATCGCCATTGCTTCATTCTCAATTATTCATTCAGTAGAGACCCTTCCCCGCATATTCAAGTCAGGAATTATCAGGAAGACCTAAAACACGTTTTGTCCCCTGGAGCTCTACTTCCCCACTTGTGTTAATCATTCTTCCCTTACTAACGTACTTAGCAGACTTTGCTGTCATTGGCTTTCAACGGTATCTCCCACACCTGGTGAACGTAATGACACTTCTTTGTTCTTCACAGAAATTCATCCCCAGTAATAGATGTCTATAAAAATCAGCATATTAACCTGTACGTTTACACCTCCTCTACCAGTTCAAGCTTTATATCTGTGTCACTCTCTATATTCTTTGAAGATAAAATGATTTCCTTACTAATCCACTACCGCATAACTATTTGTGGATTGTGTATATCTATTAAGCTACAAAACCATTTTATTTTGTTCATGGTATTCCTACTCATTATTAGTAGCAATTTTGTATAACGCGCAGTTCTGCCTACCCTATTTCTCACATACTACAATGGCTACCATTTTTTCTTGGGGAGGCCACATCACAGGTTAGGTAGTCATTTGATGTGATCGAAATAACTGGAACTTGAATCTGTTATCACCAGGACGGTAAGGAGAAACTTTATTTCATCTGCAACAGCGATCAGAACTAGTATTAAAAAAAGGTACTTCTATTAGAACGTTCGATACAAAAAATCCATAATATTTGTTTATTGACGTTTGGAATATCATTAAATATTTCCGTTCTTTCGCTTATTAACGGACTTATAATTCTGCTGATTCAGGTGATGACTAACTCACATCCATTTTTTTTTTTTTTTTCAGATTCATGGTGCAATTAGAAGTTATCGACTTGAGCTTCAACCCTCTGCGACTGCCGTCTGGATTCTCATTAAGATCTAACTCCCTCAAGACGCTGAGGATTAACACATGCGCTTTAGACGACATCGAAGAAGATACTTTCAGGCAGCTGCCAGCCCTCCAGAATCTCGACTTACGGGGAAACAGGATAACTGCTTTGAGTGACAACGTGAGTAAACTGCAGTTCTATACGAATATATAAGTGAGAACTGCTAAACCAAAAAAAAAAAAAAAACATTTCTTTTCTGTCTGAATTCCTTGATATTAATGTACAGGGATATACTTTTTGTCATACTACGCATCTGTTGTTATTAAGTGAAATCCTAGTCCAGTATTCAAATCACATTTTGGCTGACATCTTCTTATCGAGGAGAAGTGATTTTATTTTTAAAATTCTCTGATGTTAGGCAACTTCCTACGCTAACATTAGTTGTCATCCAAACTAAATCTGCAATGAATATCGCCATCCATATTGTTCTTAACTTGACAACACCAGAACATCTGAAATATTAATCATCAAATTAACTTAAAAACGTATACTCCCACACATTAAGAATGTACATAGTGCGTGAGGATCGACGCACCAATAATATCGTCCTGGCAGCACTTAAGTACCTTGGCACCCCACTTCTACCAATCAACAATCGACTATTGATTACCTGGACGCAACAAATGTTCTCTTCAGTATTTTGGCCCTGCCTCCTTCGTAATAGAAATAACTAATTTAATTTAATTGCAATAAAGCGTACTCCCCGGTGGCAATTTCCCTACACACCTTTTCCTCCTTTCCTGCGCTCAGTACAGTTTCTCTCTACAAATTTCAACTTAAAATTTTTTCAACGATTTTGAATAAATTATTCCTTATTTCTTTTGGTAACTTATTCCAATACCTGACCTCCTTTCCTAAAAAAAAAAAAAAGAGAATCTTCCTACACCATTGTGCCTAAAATCAAGTGACAGCTTGTGGCCATGGTCATCTTTTCCCTCCCATGCCTCATCACCAACATACGCCTTGCACACTCCCATGGCCCTCTTCACCGTCCACCTGTCTTCCACTGAAACACATTCCAGCTCTTTTATCATAACTGTTACTGATTGAGTTGCACAGTAATTTACAGAAACAAATCTAACAGACCTTTTTTGCACCATGTCCAAATCCTATCCTTGATTGTCAAGAAGTGGGACCCATACTACACCACCATATTCATACCATGGTCTAATAAAATTGTTGTAACCCAATTGCTTTACTTCACTCGTACATCCCCTCATCACTCTCTCCAACGATTACAGAATTTTAAAACAATTTCCTACTACTTGTCCAATGTGTTCTGCACAGTTAAGCATGTTACCAAAAGTAATGCCAAGATATTTACATTTACATTTTTTTATCTGTGTATCTAATAATATGACTCTTCTTTGCATTTATATTTATCTTCATCCCATGTTTAAAAACCTAACTAGAAATCCAGTTCAGATCATCCAGCAGCTGTTCCTAGTCATCTGCCGATTTGATCCTTTTATATAGAAGCCTGTCATCTGCAAACAATCGCTAACGCACCCTAACGCAGTAACAGTGTTTAACGGTAGGCGCATAGGATGCTCGCTACCAAAGCTGATCTTCCATAGGCCAGTCCCATCAGCTATGCTCCATTCGAGGCCAACAATGGACACTCCACCATGTTGCTCTCACTGTTGATCGTCATCTCTTCCTGAGTAGAATACGATGCCGCGTTATTTACAATTTTCTGGTACATCGTGACTGAAGGGCGCTCTGTGACGCGTCAGGTAGACGCCATGAAGAGGGGCGTTGCCCATGATGGAGATAGTGTCCCAGAGGATATTCCCTGGTACATATGTACGTGAATCTGGATTGTAAACTGTCTTTTCGAACAATCCTTGTTTTGTAGTCACATCAATTTTAGTGTAAATTGGTTGCTGTAGTATTCTATATTCTGGTGAAAGTTGATTGACCAGTTTGGATAGCTTGGCGTCGGCTGGCTCTTCTGGTATGCGCGACCATGGTTGTGTTTGAGACGACTGGCGACTTCTGGTTGGTGACCACCGATAGGCCACTGGCTGTCTGCTGCTCGTCGTTCAGCCAGCTGTTCGCTTGGTGAGTGTGACGTGGCACAGTGTGCATTTCGGGGGTCTATTGAAGCCTAGCCGAATGGACTGATATATATGAGAGACGTTTTGCAGATATCCCATGTATGGCATAAATCTGTTATAGGAAAATATATCGAAAGAAGAGCAAGAGAATGGGTTTACTTTTAAAGCAGATATGAGAGGAATCAAACTATAAACAACAGATGGTTATGTAGTTGATCGCATTCTACCAGGCTCACAGCCGTGCCATGGTAAAACAGGATTTTGTTTCTTTCTTTAGTTGAGAGCAGAAAATTATGATAGGAGAGAATTTCAGCACAAAGTGCTAGACAAGGTATGCAAGTATAAAAATGATAAAGGAGAAAGGCAGCTAGCACTCATGGAAGATTTTAACGGGATAGTGGTACCCTCACAAAACCCCCTATCACAATTAATATTCAGATGTACTGAGTGTCGCAACCATAGAAAAAATCAGCCAGGAGGTGCAACTAGTAAACATTAATAACTTTTAAGATAAACAACCAATTTCAGTCGAAGTCATTAAATGAGTAACTTCCAAGAACACAATAAGAATGGACAACAAAATTAATTGTGACTACTAAATACGTCTAATCTAAAACGAAACGGGGACAAATTATTCGTCACATCACTTGAAGGAATCGATGCATCAGCACTATATTTTGCATGGATTCAATAAAATTAAAAGTAAGTAAGAAATCTTTTTCAGTACTGCGTTATATTAGTTTTATTCCTGGTCCAGGCTGCATTCATTCACAGAAAATAATAACTTTAGTAAAATAGTAGTCTACTTACTAAAGAAGTTTAAAATTATTTAAGAAACTAAATCCATCATAAATTACACTATAAAGTGTTATTAATTTGGTCCTGCCGGCATTTAAACCTAATCTCAATCTTAATTATGTTGCTATTCGAAAAGCAAAGTTCCTCTTCACGCGTATGATTGCATTCACTGTATCGCGGTTTAAATTTGACTCGCTGGAACTCTTTCCATGCTGCTGATATAGTGAAATCAGTAATGAAATGCTACTAATAATTAATATGTTCGCTTAAACTAAATGCATATTTTATTCAGTGTTTTGGAAATTCATTTATTTTAGTTTGATATAACGGTGACCTAGAGTACACCAAAACATCTACATTAAATATATATACCATGTACGCCTGTCGAAAAACATGTTTGAATGCAACACTTGGTAATTAATTTCTTCAATAACTAAATACTGACGGAATCAACTATAGTTCACAACCTTAAAATGATATGTGGTAGCTATTTCTTAGTTTAACAGTAGCATCTCTGGACAGAGAGTGTAATGAAACGTTTTAACTGCATGAATGTAAATAAATAAAAAGCAACTAATAATTGTTATATCGATTTAAACGAAATCCATAATTTTCTTTCGGTGCTCTCGCAATTCATTTTTTCGCGGATGTGTCAGTAAATAGAACTATTATTCAATTTCGCGCATGCTCTCTGAAATTTTAGATTTACACTTACTATCAAGGAACTTCAACATTGACTAGTGCAAACTCGTTAATACAAACACTGCTGATCGATGTAGAACATAAACCCATACACAGTGGTGGTTCTTGTGACGCGCTGCGCATGTCGGAAGATATTAGGGACGATGAAAAAATACGCTAATACCTACTTTTGATGCGGCCTGATCATGCTTAAAAGACATTTAGAACTAGTTGTTTAAACGTGCGTTTGAATTTTTTTTAGTAATAATAATCCAATTTAACGCACCTTGCTAGGGGCGCAGTGGATGCTCCTCAACGTCCCGTAATTTTTCCTAGGACCAAAACGCCCACTGTGATCCCATAAGCGCCTAGTGTTGAGAGGTACCGACTACGTTGTGAACCACTGTTATAAACTTTTAACTGTTATGTATCTAACAGCCCTTCTGGAGACTGAAGAGTCTGAAGACATTATGGCTGGAAGGCAACCCACTGCGCTGTGACTGTCCCCTACTGCGACTGCGGGAGCACTGTATACAGAACGTGATCGACACTGGTTCTCACGCCACCTGCCACGACGCCGAGGGGCAGTCCGTCCCGTGGGCGGTCGCCGACATTGTTGACTACTGCGCGCCTCGAATACAGGTACGACTCATTATTTGGTTGGAGCCTACTATCTGATAAGTATTTTTTTAATTTTTTCCAACTTTACATGATATGTAAGTAAAGTGAAGAAGTGTCAAAACTTAGGATAAGGTACTTAACAATCATATTCTCTCAATATATTTATTTATTTAAGCAGACGCGGTACGTTATTAAATATCATCAACTATTGTGTGAAGTGTATAAGCTTTCGCAACATGTTTAAGTGTTTCGTCCGCTCATAACTTCTTTGATCTATATTTTACCAATATTTCCATTTTCTCCAAACCACTTTTCCTGATAAACCTCTTTTTTAATTTTTTCTTTCTCAGATCATGTCTGCTTCCACCTTGTAACACATCAAGGGCTTAATCTGCTAATTTTTTTTTAGTACATTTAATTAGTAAACAAGCTCGGACGCAAATCGCAACCAATATAACGTTGAAAAATGGTTTAGAAATCCTTAGGGTTTTCGAAATGATTGTTCACCAGTTGCGGGGTAACAACGCTTTTAGTTCCTCGATAGTTCAATTTTACAATTTTAAAGGTGAATTGTTTATAGGAACTACGTATTCAAAGAAAGCAGGTTCTTGCGTTGTTGACATTACCACGAACGCATCATTATACCCGCGAAATCACATGTACAATACTCTGCGATGAAGTTACTGTCTTCTCTGGTTTACACTGTCTACTTTACCGCTAGCATAGTCACTGTTCTCAAGTGTTTTACGACGCTGCACCATGCAGAATATCCACGTCGAAACATACCGCACAAAGCAAAGCCGTGCCTAAACCCACTTATTCTCGGGCCGCTACAACCCCAGCCCTGCTCCCGGCTCGACTGACTCCCGACCGCCTCCTCATTCGCCGAAACCCGTCACGTGACTCTCCAGTCACAGATATGTCGCCTGCTTGCCCCTGTATACTTTCAATCCCTTTTATTTTATATATTTAATTTGACAGAAAATACAAAAAGTTATCTTTTACAGGAAATGGGGAAAAGTTTACGCACTCCGAGACATACCTCACAGGGAATGGAAGGAAAGCCTCCAATCAAGGGAGACATCGTTCCACAGGTGGGCGGTCCCAGGTTGTCACAAAATAGTAACGCAACACCGAGTAAAGAGGTGGATATACCACAGAGTATGCCTGCACTCAAGGAAGACATCGCTCCAGAGGTGGGCGGTCGGAGGTTGTCACAAAGTAGTTACGCTGCTCAGAATGAAGAGGTGGATATACCGCAGAGTAAGTCTCGAGAGAAGGAAGCAGAGGTGAGTGATGCCACACTGCCGTGGAGTACCTCGGGGTCGTGCCCGGCGCTGATACCTGCCGTGGCTGCCAGCGTGGCGGCCACTGCGGCCACCTCGCTGCTGGTCGTGGGCGCGGGGCTGCTGGTCCGCCGGTGGCGCCGCAAGCGGCAGTGCGTGGGCGCGTCCACCTCAGTCAGGTACGTTCCTCACTAGCTATTTCTGAACATAATTAATAAAACTCAAAATCCGAGAACTAATTATTGAATATAATTTATTTAATTAATTAAAATTGCAATGGATCGCTCCCTTAGTTGGCAATTTCCCTACACACCCATCTTTTCCCCTTCCTGCACCCACCTACATTTGCCCTCAACAAATTTTAACTTCAAATTCTTTTAAAGTTTTTGGTAAATCATTCGTCATTTCTGTTGGTAACTTATTCCAATCCCTGACACATTTATCTAAGAAAATAGTATCCTCCTACACACTTGTGCCTGAAATCGAGTGCCAGCTTGTGGTCATGGTCGTCTTTCCCCTTCCATTAATTGCTTTTATTTCTTGAAAACTTTTCCTACCACCTGTCCAATGTGCCCTGCCCAGTTAAGTTTATTATCAAATTTCTTGCCAAGATATTTACTTTCAAATCTTCAATAAGCAATTATTTTCCACCTTATAATGATAATTAACCTTTAGTTTTATTTTTTTTATTTATGATTTGTGTTCACTCCTTGTTTACCAACCCAACTGTATATCCTGTCCAGATATTTCACATGTCTTCAGCAAACATTACTGAGGAGTGAATTTATTTCTCTGCCTAGCTACTGCATGCATCAATTCTTGCCAAATAGTTTCTCAGCACAGTAACCGTTGTCTGTGTTAAAATTGTGTGTAGTGTCTCAATTAACTTTAATCCATGTCTGATTATTTTATGTGTGTAGGACTTGTAGACAATTTTTAAAAAATGATCACTTTTTCATACTATCAAAAGAAAAAAAAACCTAAATGACTAAAAACTAAAGAAAGCACACACAAATTCAAGTCCTGCCACGATTGCCATGTCTCATAACTGAAGGTTTATTTGCCGTATAATCTTTACTGCCCTCAAATAAAGAATCTGGTCTTTTTCTGTTTTCAACAGCTTCAAACTTTTCTTTGCCTCCTCAAGGAGCTATATTTAAGAGATCCTAATATTACAGGTTATTTTTTTTTAGCAAAGACTCATTCACAGCAGCAACTCAGATACTCGATATACGCTGTTTAACCTCTGCTGTATTCTCGTTTTTTCACCAAGGTAATCCAAACTTATTTTTCCTCTAATTCAACTGCATCCATGTCCAAAAAACAAACCATACATAAGATAACTTCCTGTATTGGTTCTAGGCGAAAAATAAAAAAAGGAACGGTCGCACTGTCAACCAAAACAACAAATCGAAAATGAGGCTAGGACCACCCAATTTGATTCGGAGGAATAGTCGAAAGACAACTTCTACAAAGGGGCAGTAAACGGTTATGGCTGCTGCTAGTTCATTAGTTTGCCTTACTGTATAATTGAACCACTGCCCGTCTGGTCTGAGTATATATTCCTCGAGCACCACTGAGCATGATCCGTTATGGAAACACGCTTTGAGCGCCAGGTTAGAAGGCGGCGATGTCTGACGACAGCGCCTTACATGGCTCTTGACCTCCGCATCGTTAGCTGTGACATACTAAGTTTTATTAAGTACAGTTCCTTACTAGGAGGGAGCTGTAATAAGAGTTCGCAGCGCACGTTAGAGGATCGATCCAGCAGTGGCAAGGACATGCACTGGTTCTTCGCTATCAGTCAACGCAACGGCTTCCTCGCCGGAGAGGGATGGTGCTGCAAGGTCACAGGCACTGAACCATAAGAAATTCGTTTCATATTCACAATGCTTAACAATTCAGCTTGTCTCATCGCGTAAAATGTGGATATCACTTCTGTTAACATTACCAACACTGCTTGTCTATACGAGATTTGAAAACCACAATTCCAAGTTTATCAAAATAGAATGAAAATTCTGTTTAGATACAAGCTGTTTCAAGCGATTTTAACATGACAAATAGTATAACCAATAAGATAAAATTTACGAAATAAACCACAAACATGTAGTTTGATTTATATTTTGGTTTATAATTGTTCATTATTATTAATTTGATTGTAATGAAACTAACATTCCTGTGGAAATTCCTGTAGTCATCTAATTACCCCATTTTATATTATTTTTTAAAATTTTCTTTTATAGTTGCAGTATTAAATTCCTCCCCCATTCACTTTTCTGATTTACAAAATCATATATATTATTTCTATAAAGTATTTTTTTGTCACAAGTCTGTATCTTCCTTCATACTTAACCGAAATCAATGAATGAGGTGTCATCTTAAAGCCTATGGTCACCACTTTGATCACATCATATTTTTAGGAAGAAAGTTTTCGGAATTCGACCCTTAATGGGCAAAAATGTCAATATGTCTAACATTCTGTTTTCTGTGTTACGGGTCATTTATCTCCCTGGATACCTATCTGAAATCGTTAAATGAAGTATCATTTTAAAAATTATGATCTCCTCTTATGTGGCGTTATATACTAAGACAAGAATTTTTCGGAATTCGACCCTTAAAGGGCAAAATTATCAGTAGTTTTGCAATGCGTTTTTGTATCATGAGCCATTTATCTCACTTCATATCTAACCCATATTGATACATGAGGTATCATATTAAAGACTAAATTCTCCGCCTTGGTAACATTATATTTCAAGAAAGGAATTTTTCGTAATTCGACCCTTAAAGGGCAAAAAGGTCAATTTTTCTCAAATGCGTTTTTTGTGTCTATAGCCATTTATCTCCATGGATATCTAACCATAATCGATAAATTAAGTATGAGTATGAAGAGTAATGACTCAGATTTGGAGACATCATATATTAAGAAAGATGTTTTTGGGGGGAATTTAACCCTTAATGGGAAAAAGTATAAATGGTTCTACAACGCATTTTTGTGTCACGAGCCATATATCTCCATTAATATCTAACCGAAGTAGATAAATGTGGTGTCATTCTAAAAAATTAATGTTTCCGCTGTAGTAATATCACATTTTAAAAAATTAATTTTTCTGGATTGAACTCTTATTGGGCATAAATATCAGTATTTCTAAAATACGTTTTTTGTGTTTCGAGTCATTTATCTCCCTTGATAATTCAACAGAATAGATAAACGAGGTATCATTTTAAAGATTGAGGTCTTCGTAAGGTCTTAGGTTCCACTACACCACATTTTAAGAAAGAATTTTTCATAATTCTAACCTTAGAGGCAAAAGTGTTAATATTTCTACAACGCATTTTTCTGTCACTAGCTATTTATTTCAGTTGATACATAACCGAAATTAATAAATGAGGTATCTTTTTAAATATTTAATTATCCGCTTTGGTCACATCATATTTTAAGAAAAAACTTTTCTCAGGGGTAAAAATATCATCATTTCTAGAACTTTTTTGTTTACCTCGCTTGATAACTTGACAATTTGCCGTAAATACTGATTGTTTTAAATTTTCCTAACTGTTTCATAATATGTTGTAAGTCTTTTGAACTATTACACTAAAAAAATAAATACGGTTCTACTTTTCATTATATTACAAACATTCAACCTCACTATTCATCGCATTTTATTCGCGAAATTTTCGAACGGGTCGTTTAGTTTTAGTTTTAATTCCCTAAGAGTTTTTGGTAAATTATTCAAAACTTCACTTGATAATTTTTTTCAATCCTTGAGACACTTACCCGCAAAAGAAAATTTTCACACTGCTTATCCATGGAATCGAGCGCCAGCTTATGATCATGATCGCCTTCCCCTTTCCAAGCACCATTCCTAATTCTTTGACCAATATCTGTTCCAGTCTCAACACCAACATATGCCCTATACATTCTCAGCTCTCTCTTCACCTTCTTCTTTCCTCCAGTGACTCCCAATCCAACTCCTCTATCATATCAGTTACTGGCTGGGTCGTACATTAATTTTCACAAATGAATCTAGCTGCACTCCTTTGAGAACCCTGCATCTCTTGTAATTGATCACAAAACTGTGGGTCCCAAACTACAATATTCAAGCAATTGTAACCTAATTTCCTAACTTCTCTGGTACATCCAATCATTAGCCTCTCCAGGAAATGAAGAATTTTGTAACCATTTCCTACCACCTGCGCAATGTGCTCTGCCTAGTTGAGTTTTTTTTATCAAAAGTTATGCCGAGATATTTACACATCATGCCTACAACAAGCAATTCTGACACTACCGTGTACTCATAATTAACCCTTAGCTTTTTAACTGTGTACTTAGTTAGCTGACTCTTCTTGGCATTTATCTTCATTCCATGCTGGCCTACCCATTTAGTTATTCTATCCAGTTCACCCTGCAGCTGTTCACAATCTTCAACTGTTTTCATCCTATTTTATACCATTATATCATATGCACAAAACCTCAATTCTGACCATATCCCATCAACACTGTCATGCATTAAAAAAAATGAACAGCGATGGCCCCAATACACTACCCTATAACAGTCCCACATTTACTTCCACCTCTTTTGAAAATGTAGTTCTTACTCTAAGAATTTGCTTTCTGTATTTTAAGAATTCCTCTACACAGCAAGTAACTTTTTCATCCAATACAATAGATATAAGTTTATTTAAAAGCATTTTATGACTCACTCTGACAAATGTCTTAGAAAGATGTAATGTCACACTATAAACTTGGCCTCTCTTGTCCGGTTCATCTGAAGGATCTCGCTTATAGCCCAGCAGTTGAGATTCACATGAATATCCTTGCCTTAAACCATATCTTCCGGGATAAGAAGATCCCTCTACCAAGTGCCAACAGCCTCTTTACAGTGGATGAGCGGGTAGAGGTCAGGGTACTATATTGTCCTTCGGGCAGGAAATTTTCCTATAAGGCGGAAAAACCCACGACTGGTCAACTGCATTAAGATGCAGAAGGCAACGGGAAACCACTGCATTAAAGCCCTGATCACTTTAAGTTCACATGGCATGGCTTTGTTCAATGTAAAATCATCCGGAGTTTCTATTCACCCAATCGGATCTCCGGAGGGGAGGGGGGAGGGGGGAGAAATGCTTTGAAAAATGCTATGATTGGATAGATGAAAGTATATGACAACAAAATTCGAAATTCCACATGGAATGTACACAGTTTATATATGAGTGGGAATCTTGCAAATGTGGAGGCAGAGAGTTGCATGTTGAAAATTGACATCCTTGTAATAAGTGAAGTAAGATGGCCTTGATCTGGGATTCAAACTATGAATGAAGGATTCCTGTACTTTTCTGAGGGAACTGATAGCAACCATAGATATGGGGTTGCCGTGATTGTGTCATCAACGATGGCAAAAGTAGTTTCTGATTTAGTTCCACTTGATGATCGTGTAATGTTTTTAAGGTTGCAAACGTCACACTGAGCTGTGAACATTATTCAGTTTCATGCACCAACAGCAGACAAAGATGAAGAAGAAGTAGAAGCTTTCTATAACGTCTTGAATGAAGCAATGAAAGTTACAGAAAAGTAAAGATTAAACTTGTCATGGGTGATGTTAACTACATAAATGGCAATGATGCTAAAGGTAATACTGTAGGGAGCTATGACCTTGGTGAACGAAAGACAAGAAGAGACAGACGGGTACTATTTTGTATAGAACATGAAGTTTTTGTGTCTAATACATTTTTCAAAATTCATCCATATACATGGACATCACCCGCCGGTAGTAAAGAAAATACGTTAAGAAATTAGATCGATTTCATTCTGGTGAAACAAGAGCTAAGAAAATATGTAAAATCCGTTAAAACCTATCCTGGTGCTGACGTTAATAGTGACCACAACCAAATAAGAATTGACTTTAAAATGCAGCGCTTTAGAAATGCAAGATGGGACGTCAAGATATCAAGACGCATAGTTGTTAAAGTTAACAACTCTTGAAGTGAGAATGTTGGCACTGCTCTGGAGGAAAAGATAAAAGTTATAGAAGAGACTTGTCCTATAGAAGTAGAGTCTACCTGGAACTTTATAAAGGTAGCATTACTCAAGTCCTGGAAAATAACATTTTATACGTCACTAACAACGAAATGCAGCTCTGAATGACTGATGAAATTCCCGGGCTTATAAATGAAAGAAAGATTCCATAAAATGCAAAAACTTGCACAAAAACATACGGAGAAAATGCAGAGGAGCAAGGGAAACATGGAAGTCTGGCAAATGTAAGGAAATTGAGATACTCTAGGAGAAACACGATCACTTGAACTTATACAAAAAGGTAAAAGAGCTAAGGAGTGTACAAAGGAAGCGGCGCGGCGCTTGCAAATACTGAGGAATACAAACAATAATAAAGTTGAAAGAAAACTTAAAAGGTGGAAGGAATATATCGAACTTCTTTTTAAAAAATACAGAGATGATCCTCCTCCACCAGATGAAAGAATCAATGAGGTCAGTCCAGAAGTCACAAAGGGTGAAGAGAAGAACGGTATAGCCACAGGTCCTGATGGAGTTTATTCTGAAGTTATTAAAGTTATATCTGAGCAGGACTCGAATGGTCTCAGCCTCCTAACATCATTGTCCAATGTTATTTACCTCACAATGTGATGACTATCGCATGATCAGTCTGATGTCGCATGTACTGAAAATATTACTGCGAAACATACTCACCCAATTTTACAAGAAGTGTGAGCCTCATATGGGGGAGACCCAGTTTGTCTTCTGAAATTGGCTTGGCACACGTGAAGCACTCTTATCCTTAAATTTTTTAGTGCAGAGGTGCAGGGACTAGAATGTTGATGTGTGTGCATGTTTCATCGACTATAAAAAAGCTTCGATGGCGTGGGACATGGAAAGATTATAAAGTTTCTGAGATCAACTGGTATTGACTAAAATGATTTACGTATTATCAGCATGCTGTATTAGAATCAGACTGCAGATGTCAAAATTGACCAGAACATCAGAAGCGACTGCAACCAGGAAAGGTGTTCGCCTCTATCGTTCAGCATTTATTCCGAGGTAATATTCAGGGAAGTATTGGAAAACGAAAACAGTGGGATCACTATAAACGGAAAAGTGATCAATAATATCAGGTATGCAGATGACACTGTTGTCATAGCTAGTGATCTATCTGCACTCCAATGCATAATAGACAATTTAATACAGCACAGAGAAGAGTTTAACCTGCTTGTCAACCCTTCCAAGACCAGCGTTGTAGTCTTCTCTAAGAGAAAAATCCAGGCAACCCTAATAATAAAAGGCAATAAGACCGATCAAATATCTTCCTTCAAATATTTAGGCACTGTGATGGATGAGCAGTGTGATTGCAAGAAGGAAATCAAATCGAGAACGGAGCAGACCAGGAGACAATTTATTAACATGATTTTATATATATATATATATATAAGATCGGATCTCAGTCTGCACTTCAGAATGCGAATGATTCACTGCTGCATGTTCTCCATTTTTTATGGTTGTGAAAAATGGACCTTAGACTTAATCTAGAGAAAAAAATTGAAGCTTTTGAAATGTATTTGTATCGTCGTCTCTTACGCTGAATATCAGGCTGCCGAAAATCTTAAACCAAACAGTACTTCATCGGATGGAGAAACAAAAATAACTGCTGCTCACTATAAAGCAAGGGAAAACAAAATACCTAGGACACATTATGAGAGGCGAGAGTTACCAGTTACTGCCACTCATCATTGACGGGAAGATACATATCCAAAGCTATGTTGTCGATATTAAAACCAGTTTCATTCCTAACAGACATTTCTGATATAGTTGTATATCAATCTGTGCATCATGATTGGACCCTATTTGGAACCCCTCCTTTATGAACCAGATCTACCATTGCTCTTTTCCAATCATCTGATAAGCAGCAAGACTCCAGACTCATTTTAAATAAAATTTCAAGGGAAGCTACAATATCATATCCCACAGTCTTTAATAAATCGGTAGTAGTAATATTTACACTAGCACTTTATGTTTTAGTAGCTTTCTGAGTTCCTTCATAATGTCCTGAGAAAGTATTTCAAGTTTTGTAGCTACATCGTTTATAGTTTTATCGAGACTCTCGTCTGATTCATAGTAATGTATTGTGTTTAACAGATCGAGGCGTGGTTCTCCTTTGCCGACTATACCTCGTGTGCCACCAGCGGAGTACATTGAGGTAATAGATGGTCAAAGTCACCTCTACGAGGAGTTGGAGTCGATTTATGGCCACTTATCACCAAATAACAGTAACAACACGAAGGGCTCTCGGACATCCACAGTATCCCGACATGTAAGAACCACTTAGACCACAAGTGGCCTCGGATGATCCATTTCCAAGAGGAGATGCTGCCTACGAAAGTGGTGTAATTTTGTAACCATTGCTTTATAGTCTGTAAGGAGAATAAAATTTTAAAAAATATATGTAAACACTTGTAATATACTTTATAAATATGAAAACTGTCGTTCAATATACACATACAAGTTTTTTGTATGAAAAAGCAACCACAGTCTTTTTATTATCTTATCACTATCCTCTAGAACATTCCAATTAGTTTTCCCCGAGTACAACTTCAAGAAAGAGCTCAGCCTAGCATACCTATTATAACTGAAATGATGGATAAATAAATATGCTCGTCCCAGTGGAATGCTTCACACAACGACAGCATCACAGTAATATAATTCACACATTCAATTCGTCTTGAAATAAAAAAATTCAATAGTAATGTTGTTGTAATTGATTTTTTCTCAGGTATCTTCGTGCTTACCTTAGCCAAAGGATACCATGCATTCCCCTTGAAGCAAACTCATGTCCCCCAGGGAGTGCGCGTACCACTAATATTGAAAAGTATATTCAGTGCAGAAAATATAGTACAGGTGTATTCACATTAGAGGCGCACCATCAAACCGTAATTAATTGCACAAGACAAATCAATCTTGTACGTAGAAGCTTGACAGCGTCTTCTTTCTGATCGATTCAGAGCATAATCGTGTAAATTCTAACAGAATTCACCAAACACAAATATAATTTAAAACATATTTTTCTAGCATTAAGAAAGAATAGATAAAAATAACGGTAAAATAAATAGGTTACTTACGAAGTTATGACTCAGTTGGAATGAAGACTGGAGATATATTACTTTCGACCTGCAGTCTCCAACGAAGCAACACAATGGTAAACTGTAATATCATTACACACCATTTCAGTGGCAGATCCAGGATTTATATGGGGAAGGGGCTTGAGCTTATTTCGTGGGGGGGGGGGTTTGAGTCGGGGAGGGGTAGGGTTTTTCAGTCATGCCACCCTTCAAAGATCAGTAGAGCTAATAAAAGTTTCCTAATCTCCAAAATTACGATTTAGGAGGAAGGGGGTCTGTAGCTTCCTAGCCCCCTCATCTTGGATCAACGGCTGCACCATTTGTGAGTTCATACAAACATCTTCATTAACAAAAACGACATTTTTAAGTATACTTCAGCAACATAAGAAAATCAAGTGCGAATATCAATGCAGTTAACATTGATTGCCGAATTGGCAGTAATTTACCAATTTGGGTCGCTATTGATGTTGTGATCATTCTTAAATTATCAATTTTCCTTTGTTGAGTTATTAACTGACTTTGCTAATAAGATGATTTGGGTAGTTCACGAAAAATGAATGCAGAATGGCAGTGGTTGGATTTGGTCAGCAACTGGACGTGAATCAAACAGTAGGCTCATTTCATTTACGTCAGTTCCTGAAACTCAGTGAACATCAACTTAAACTGGAAATGCAGTGAATAATTTTGTAACCTATGCTAATCTCTCCCACCGCAGTTCCCATCAGACACACTTCGCAGGCTGATGAAGAATAATTTTTTTTTTTTCGGTAGGTCTCAAAATGTGAAGAAATAACGTTATTGAATATCAGAAACTGAGGCATATCCACAAGTCACACTGGAATATAAATAAAAAACACAACGTCAGTGGTGGCAGCTACAGGGACTAATACTGGTGGGGTCAACAATGTTGCTGTCGCGTATTGATCCCAATAAATAAACCGTTAATTCTTCACGGAATATACTGCTTCAAGGAAAGTAACAAAACACTTTACACCCGCCGTCTGCCGGCTTATTTGGATCGTCACATTGGTGGGTATTAACTGTTTGCAATTTAAGTAGACTTTCATTACACCATGGTGCAATAACATATATGTTTCATGATATATGAAATATACCTGCCGTGTTTTTATTTCCATAACCATAAAAGCGTCCATCAAAGAATAAAATTTAATCTGCATAAGTATTTTAGGAAAATTAGTACCTAAAATTTCACAATTACAGTTGTCTTATCAGAATTTGTTTTCTGATATAACGTATAAGCTACTCGTATAATCTAACTTATGTATGATGCAAAACACTTCCGTCTATGGAATCAATAATCCATTAACAAATATTTTGTGACATTCCCTCTTCCTAGAACTTTATTAACATATTAAGCAGTTGTATACAAATATGTCCATTTCTCTTGGTATATACAACCGATAGTCTGTTGTTACTAATCATCCTTCAGAATTAAAAATATATTTTTCTTCAAAACTTTTTAATACATTAAAGTATATAAGCCCATATATCAAGGAGGAATGATATTATTTTTCCGTCGCTTATGATTTTCCTTTTCTGAAACTGAACTTATGTACACATCTGCTGCAAGATGTTGTTACATGTGCCTCTTCTATAGGTAAAAGTGAGTAAGCTATGATTCAGTTTGTGGAAAATGTCAGTAATGTCATAGTTTTAACCACCAATTGATTCAACAAAAAGATTAAAAGATTACTGACCTATTGTTTTCTAAGATTTCTATATACAGCTGCCATTTTTTTTTATTTTTTTTAATGAGCTGATGACGAGCCAAAGTGTAAGTATATATCTGCAGTAGCTGATAACTGCGTATTAGAAATCAAGGAGTAATTTCTTAACTACACGTCGGCCATTGTTATATATAATTATTTTTCGAAACTCCAAAAATATTCAAGAATTATGTCAGATCGTTTGTACTGTTTAAAGCAATTTGCGAGGTGGCTGCCGACGATACTTTGCAAGGTTCACAAGACATTGGACATGCCTGTTCCTTTATTTTTCGCCTAGTATCGTTACTGTTGACATGCATTTTTCTTTAACCTGTACTGAAAACGGTCCATATTTCGCAGACGCAAAACACATCTATCCTGGCAGCAAATTGCCCTAAATGCTGGACACTAAGGAGACAAATTCGATTTTACTTACAACCCACTGAACACAGCGGTAAGTGGTGCAGCCTATGCAGAGTATTTATAGAGAACAGAGGCGATACATTCCCACTCTCGATGATGTGCGGGGTCAGAATGAACAGCTACTTCAACCCACATTTACAGGGACGCGATCAGATTACTCCGCTGTACCGAAATTGTACCATGTCTTGTCCGGCTGTTCCTTGCCACTCAACACAACGACTCAAAATGAGTTCCAATTGTCGTTTGCACCTGGTTGCTCGTTCAAAAGAATGTTTTCTGAAATTGATCAGACTCTGTCATTATTAATATTATTATTCTCGAATCATACACATCAAATACACAGTTGTACAAATTAAAAGCTTTAAACACATTTCGCTCAGTACTTCGCAACCTCAAGTCATTCGAAATTGCTCGAAAGAGGTTATCTTTGTTGTAGGATGATGGGCGCATAGGGCACTCGAGCATATGGTTGTTCGTTTGGTCCTCACCACATTCGCACTTAATGCTGGTAGCAACAGTATAACCCCATTTCACTAGGTTTTCCTTGGACCTACCCACTCCTGTTCGCAATCGATTTAAGGACCACCAGACGTTCCAGTCCTCTACGTGACCACGTGGCAAGCGCTCTGCAACTGTCGGTGCTCCCAAGACTTTTCACACCAGAAACATTCGAGCCCTTATGAGGGCCACAGTTAAAGATTGTATCTATTGACATTGAAGACATGCCATCGGCCAAAGAAGAACTGCTACAAGATCTATGTAATCAGCACAAATATCACATTTTATGTGTATAGAAGACACATAGAAGTATTGAAATGCGCAGACTCTGTGATTAATGTCTTTTAGAGTTGGAAATGAACGTAAATTGTTTCTGGCACGCATTTTGCTGTACAGTATTGATTAAAACTGAATTGTCTTTATTTATCAATAGTGTATTTGTCTTTAACTTCACTTGGTAATTTGTTCCAATCCCTAACAAACCTTACCAACAAAAGGAAATTTTCCCACTCCCTTATGCATGAAATTGAACGTCAACTTGTGATCATCGTCGCCATTCCACTCCTATGCTTAATTCCTAATTCTTTGACCAATATACCTCCAAGCCCACGATAAGTCCTGATACATTCCTCCTTTCCTCCAACTACTGCCAATCCTGTTCATTTTGCATATCAGTTACTGACAGGGTCCTGCGATAATTTGCATAAACAAATCCAGCTGCACTTCTTAGCTCACCCTACAACTCCTGTATATGACAGCCAAAACGTAGGTCCCAAACTACACCAAAATTTTAAACCAGTGGTCTGACCAAAGTTTTGTAACCCAATTCCCTAACTTCTCTGGTACATCCTCCCTTCACCCTTTCGAGTAAATGAAGACTTTTGGAACCTTTTCCTACCACCTATCCAATGTGCTTCACCCAGTTGAGTTTGTTATCAAATGTTATGCCAAGATATTTACGAATCACACCTTCGACCAGAAATTCTGACCCCACCCTATAATCATAATTAAACATTAGTTTTTATTATCTGTGTAGCAGGTCGTTTTAATAATTGCATTGTATTTTGGGAATAATAAAATATAAATAAAGATAATGTATTAGCGGCGACATTCGCGGGCAGCGAGGCACAGGCAAGCGGCCGGCGTAGTATGTCGCAAGATTCGTCAGCTGGAAATGGAGGTCGGCGAGCAATAGCTATGGAAGCTAGGCTCGTGGAGAAGGTTCCAGAAATGCTAGCTGTCAGGTTATTGCCCGTAGAACGGGGACAGGCTACGCATCTGATGACATATAAGCGCGGGGGCCACCGAGGCTCGAGGGGAAGTCGGAGGCAAGTCAAACTACGTAGTCACTATGCTGTTCTGAAGAACGAGTGGGGATCGAAGACCAGCCGCCTCACTAGCCAGCCGAAACCATTGTAAGTCCATCATTCTTTCATATTGGCAAAGTGCTTGGAATCTTGCTCGTGGCAGTTGGATAAATGTAACAGCCTGCCTAGGAGAGAATAAAACTGTGTACGCACTTAGCCTCTTTCCTTGAAGTCAAGCCCGAGATATTAAGATCGAAGTAAACAGACTATTAAGCTAGCCAAAGCCAAGACCGGAGTACCAGCCAAGGCAGGAGAAGCCACAGCCACCACCAAGTAAGTACCTGGCAAAGACGCTCACAACCACTGGCCTAACCTAGCCATCCTGACTTTTAAACAGCGGGTTAAAATAACAAAAAAAAACACGTTACATCTGTGTACCTAATTAGCTGGCATTGATCTTCAATCCTTGCTGACTTACCCATTTAGATATTTTAGTCAAGTCACCATGCAGCTGTTCACATAATAACGCTGTTCTACAAAGAAAAATTGTCTAGCATATGAATATGTGTTCCTATAGCATCTGAAATTCAAATATGAAACCAAAAATTATCCATCAGGCACAGTTTTTTTTAGTAATTTAAAAATATATATATATTTTTTAACTTTCAGATCATTTTTTTTTTCTATACAAAGGGAAAGAAGCTTCTGTATTTTATTTGTTTTAATATACAAATGTTTGTACCTTTCTCTGTACTTTTGCTACATTTTGGTGATATTAAAGTCATTGATGAAAATTAAAATTTGAGTTTGTGTTATACTGATTTCATTATTTATTTGTATCGTGTGATTATATATATTTCTTTCTTCTCAGTAATGCATCTGTTAATATGACTGGTGTAGATACACTTTACTGAAAGCAATGTCTCCCTTTTAGTAAGAATAACATCGCCATACCTGAGGTAGAACGAAACAGCTTCTAGCTTTACAGAATTCAGTTAACAGGTTTTTCGAACGTCTTCTGTTTTATGAAGTATGTTCATTCCCCTTCTTTTGCACATTATAATAGCATTTTTTCTAGTAAAAAAATCTTGATGGTTGTTCCTACCATTCCCATATTATTTCACACAGTATTTTATTTCTAGGAAATGTCTCGTCGCCGAACGTGTCGGAAAAGTCCTGGCTGTTTATGTTATTTCTGTAGAGAGTCCACATTTGAAAGACATAAGAAGAAATTTATTTCACATCATAAAGAAGGATTATTAGCTTTACTTTACAATGGAGTTTAGGGACTATGAAAGTTACTGGGCACCACACATGTGTTTGCAACTTATCATTTAAAAATAACAGATCGAAGTTGTTTGCAGCAGTGGTAACTTGTAGGGGGAAAAAAGATCATGTACAGATTGTTACTTTTGTCTCTCAAATGCTGCAGGCTTTACAAGCAGAAGTCAAAGAGATACAAAGTTAACATAAATTTGCGTTCCTTAACCAGACCAGTGCCACACTCCAACAGTGATTCAGTCCCACCTAGTATGTTCGACACAGATACTGAAGAAACATGTGCTAGCCATGATTTGCAATATTCTCCTGAAATCAGTGATTACATATCAGGGAGTCGATGACCGAGATCCGTTTTTCTTAACTCAGTCATAGTTAAATGATTTAGTCCATGACTTAGGCCTAAGTAAATGAAAGGCAGAACTACTAGGATCTAGATTAGAGGAATGTAATCTTCTCCAATTAGATACAATTGCAATTTATTATAAGTGTAGAGAAAGAATTTTTCTTCCATATTTTTTAAATAATGACACGCTGACAAGATGAGCTACAATGACGAGTCTGGCTTAATGAGAGATATGAACTTCAAATACGATCCACAAGACTGGAGACTCTTCACAGATGCATCCAAATTATAAAGGCAGTTAAACTCCACAATTGGAATGTAATTTCTTCCGTACCATTTGTCCATGCTAGTTTGGCTTAAAGAGACATAAAAGTTTGAAACATATGCTCGCATATGTACAAAGAGTATAAACCGAATATGTTTGCGACCTGAAAATTATTGTCATAGTATTGGATATGAAATTAGATATTGACGTGACATAAATTCCAATTACAAGAAAAAGTAATGACGTCGTCCAAAATGGAAACTGGGAGAGAAAATTGGGGTAAACAACTGATAGCTATTCAAGATATGTTTCTTCCTCTACTCCTCATCAAATCAGGTCTAATAAAACAATTTGTTAATGCCATGGATAAAAATGGAAGAGGATTTATATACCTCTTAAACAAATTTCCTTGTCTTATAACAGCAAAAGGGAAAGGGAGGTGTGTTTGTTGGCACCTGATTAGATATATCAGGGAGACTCAAACTTCGAAGGAACCCTGTTGGTACATGAAAAATGAGCCTGGATAAGTTTCAATTATTTTCTGGGAATATTAAGTGCTCATAAATCTAAAG
>JARYHS010013526.1:0-30039 GCA_031002005.1 Vandiemenella viatica | reverse complement strand
CATTACCTTATAAAAACTGCTCAGATAACTGATAAAAATTGGAACATTTCATACAAATCCCACATACATTCTGCATATGCCCATTTTAACCTTGAGTTTGAGAAATATCTCTTATACACACAAGTTATCAATACAAGTGTATTTATTTATTTATATGCCAATTGGCTATCTACATAAAGAAATAATTATTAACATCAACATATAAAATAATTCATAAAAGTCTTTTAATGTTGGAGATTAGTCCAGCTTGAGATCCTCCAAATAAGTTGATGTTGGTAGCATGTAAGTTAACCAGAATTACTATTCTATGGTATGGTCCAAAAGCAACATAGTTTTTGTTGGGATTTACAGCATCCAGCAGTCTTCTTGTTCAAAGATCTCCCCTAGAGCAGTTAAATCGGAATTGCTCGAGTATTTCTGGTGAATCAGTAAGACCATTGACAACTTTGTAGAAAAAGCATAGGTCTGTCAATTGCCTCAGACTTCGTAGGCTGTTAATGATATAATAGTGATACACATCACACATGTCTGTAAAGTTTTCACCATGAGGATAGTGTAACAGGAACTTCCAGAACTTACGCTGAACTTTTTCTACACAGCTAATTTGTTGATCTGTAAATGGTGACCAGAGTTCTACCATATCCCTTTAATGGTTTGACAAAGACAGAGAAAAGTTGAAACTTTTTAATTCTTTCCCAGATCTACAAATGAATCCAAGGACACAAAATGCATGCAGAGTTATGTAGTTAATATGATCAGAGAAAGTAAGCTTATCATCCATCATCACTCCCAACTATTTTAATGAGCTGTTTACACATTTTGACCACATAATGAGGAGTTAACAGGCAGCAGGTTGTGACATCGGGAAAACACCATGATAGCACATTTTTTTATGTTCAGGTGCAACTTATTTACCTGACACCATACCTCTAACTTGGAAATGTCTCATTGTGTAATATAAATGTCCTGATCACTGTTTAGTGACCAGAGCTCTGTAGATTAATCCTACTAAACCCACTACCTGTTTAAAAATAAAACAAATATTAAACAGATCATTAGTGGGAGCTAACTTCTGTCAATATCCTCGTATCTCTGACATTCTAAAACACTCTCACATCAATTTTCATACCTCAAAACAGGTAATCAACAAGCGAACTAAATGACTTTCGTTACTGACAAGCTTCCTTCCCACAGCTTAATGTGTGCATCAGCTACTTTCATAAGGTGGAAGAGGAAGCTCCACAGAATAAGAGAAGGGAGGATAGAAAAATAAAAGTCATGCCCCTCACACATGGCAGAAAACTCTGATGTTAGACAACAGATTTTTTTTTTTTAATATGTACAAATGTATCATGTAACACATTTCTCCCAAAATTATATTCACATATAGTTACTAATATGGCTTATTACCTAGCCATCTACATTCATAAGTAAGGGCAAAGCAAAAAATATTGTGTTTTTCATGTTTATGAAGTGTTTCCTGTCACTGCAGCTCCCCTTCCTTCAGCTTTTGTAAATAATGAGTCTACTTTATCTTTCCTCTTACATTAATACTGTCTCACTGCATTTCTTCCTGCTCCAAAAGTTTTTGAGTTTATAAGGGACTTAGCAAGTGATGCTGAATGTTCAAGACAGTATTTTGAGGTCACTTCCAATTTTTTTAATACCTACAGAGATTGACGGGTGACTGAAATTGTAAAGGCAATGGAAATCTTACTGTGTACATAGTTTGCCTCAGTATTTGTACACAATCTGTCTGAAAGATGGGTAACACATTTGCTCACAGTGGACTTCGAGTGAGCCATTGTAAAGCCAATATGAATTAGTTTCAAAAAAATCTAGAGGAATTTCTGCATCATTTCATAACAACTTTCTAACATGGATTCACTATTGGCCCAAGACCTAGGAATAATCAAAAGCAAGTATTTCAAGAAGAAAATCTGCACTAATGAATAAAAAAAAAAGTTCCTTCTGTGGGGATATTCTTGCCTACTCTTATGGTATACTTGCAGCACAATATGCATTCACTTCTTTGAAAAGAGTAAAGCAATTACTGAAGAATACTGTTTGCTATGGTGAATTATTTAAATAATGAAATACAAGAAAAACAACTACACTTCTTTCAGAGGAAAACACACCAGTTCACATTACTGTAATTGTTACTACTAAACTGGTACATTTTCTCTACAAATCTGAATCTCAACAACTCTCCACATTTGGCTCCATGCACATACTGTGGCACTTACTTTTTAAATACGGTTCGTTTGTGAATGAGATTGAAAATAATGCGTGATCACTGCAGTGTACATGTAAGTCTGTTCCCAGCGTGCTTTTCACATATTGAGACATCATTTGCAGCTGTATTGTCTGCGCGCTGAGCTGTAGAAGTTTATAAATGTTTAAGACAACTGATTTGCTCTCTGACTGTGAGATATGATCTGTAATCAGAAATTCACTGTCAGATTTGTGAAGTGTACAGTGATAGTGCTATAAGTAAGACTAAAGTTTGAAACTGGGAGATAATATCCAAAGAAGTTTCCTGTGCATCAGGAATTGCTACCAGGTTAACCTTCTTTGATTCCTAAAGAATTGGTTCATGATGTGGACACCAAAATTTGAGAGGACCAACGATTCAGGATTTCACAGTTATCAACTGATTTTTCACAGGTTTCAAGGTCAGTTTTTTACACCACAGTTCCAATGTAATGTTACTCCATGACAGTGCAAGGCCACATGTTTATGCATAACAACAGGTTTTTTGGATGATAACAGCTGGATAATCCTCTATACAGTTTAGAGATTGAAGCCAGTGATTTCCACCTGTACTTAAAGTAGATCCTTGGTGGTCAACAATTCAATGAAAATAAAGATGTGACAACTCCAGTCACGGATTGACCTTCTTCACAGGCAGCAGATTTCTTTGGCATCAGAATTTAAAAACTTGTACAGCAAGACTAATGCTTGATCAAAAATGGAAATTATGTAAAAAGTAAAGGAAACTATGCAGGATATAGAACTACATTTATTTAATGTTATTTATGGTATCTTTATTCTCATTAAGAAATTAACATTGTTTAAAACATAACAATCATATCTGTTTCAAGTATTTTATGAAAACAATTACTTTCAAATATGGCCAAGTAATACAGTATGGACAGGGTAAGACGTCTTTGTATGCACCAAAAAAAACATTGCTTATATTCTTTTCAAGTAAATGCCACACAGAATGGAAAGAATTTATTAAGTGGCAATTGTATATAGTTTCAAAATTATTTCTCAGACTTCCAAGCATTTAAACTATATTTCCATTCTCTTATTGAAGCTGGTAAAACCTAATATGTAAAATCAATTAAGCATATTACACATCATAACAATGAACGTTTTTAACTTTTTCCAATACATGAACAATAATTAGGAAATCTATTAAATACACATGACATAAAAACACAAATTTCTTCTGATACAGTCCATCGATTTAAGATCAATTTCAACTGCATTTCATTGATAAATTGACTCTCATTTTGTCACTAGCTTCGAGCCCGTCAAAAATGACGGTTTGAACGCAATATTCTGGCAGCTCATTTTTTTTGCAGTTGGTTAATTAAACGGAACTGATATTACATAATACTAATGACCTTGATTTTGCAAAGTTCTACATATTTCATTTGCCGTTCACATAGCCATACAGTAGTAACTTCTACTGAATTAATGACGCCGGAAGTAAAGAACCAATTAAATAAAATCAGATTAGGAATTCCAAAAACTTTTGCTATCCATGTAATATCAGTTTTATTCCTGGTCCAGGCACAATTCAGCATGTTAAATATGAAACTACTTCCACCCGTATTAATTAATATATTTAGTAACATGGCGCTTATGAAAGCAGTTTAATTGGTTTGTAAAACTCGTTTCAGAGTGAATTATGCTGTAACAAAATGTGTCAGTTGTGATTCTGGTAAACTTAACCACAACCTCCAGTAATATTGCGTTCGAAAATCATAGCCTCTATTACCCTCAAATGAATAATGATGGGTATCACCTATGGTGGTAGTAGGAATTCATTCTGAAAAACCTTGTAAGAAAAATAATATTTTTTAATTATATCTTTCGTTATATGAATACGTTACTCTGGTTAGATTATCAGAGCACTTGGTTAGCATCTCACATAAATAAATGCATTTTACGTTAGATGACGGAGATTACAATTTCGAAAACAAATAACTGTTATTTATTTGACTAATACATGTCGCGATTTCGTATGTACGATTCTCTGAGTTTTTAATAAACCGCATTGTTCTTATCGTGTGCCAAAAAATTCTTAGTTTACGGTTTAAACTGGTGCTAACAACTGAGGCAGGTAAAATAGCGTAAATAATGAAAACCCTTCTCCTTACATTAATTTCTGCATCTGGTTGTCGTAGATAAATAATAAGCAATATGTAAATTTAATCGAACGTAATAATTGTAACTTTGTGACATATAATTGCCTGGTATTAATTTTTTTTCCCCTACTCTCACTGCTATTTTGCGGCAATAATATCGTTGTTGAATTGCGAGTGTCATATCCTTGATGATTTAAATCTGATAAAAAAGTTATCTTAAATCTCATTTAATAGCTAACACATGTATCAAAAACTAAGGGTATCATATATAATGGTAGTAGGAATTTATTATGGAAAAGCTTATAAGGAGAAACGAATAAGTCATCCTTAATGATATCTTTAGTTATACGAATACGTTATTCTCGTTAGATTATCAGAGTATTTTGTTAGGATTTTAAAATAAAAAAATGCATTTCACTTTAGATTACGGAGACTATAATTTCGTAAACGGGTAACTGTTATTTATGTGACAAATAGGCCTACATTTCGCATTATGTACATTTCTCCTAGTTTTTAATAAACTTCATTGCTCCTTACCTTCTGCCAAAAAAATTCTTAGGTTATGCTCATAACTGATGCAGATAATGTAGCGTAAATATTGAATCCCCTTCTCAATTTCTGTGTCTAACTGATACGGATAAAATAGCGCAAATATTGAATCTCCTTCTCCTTATATGAATTTCAGCGTCTAGCTGTAAATAAACGAAAAGCAAGATGTTGGTACGAACGTAATATGGTGGTTGATGATTGGCCGTTCGTTAGCCAATAGGAGAATCAGCTATAGACGACGCACGCAGACCACACGTTAGCTTTTTATATAATAGGATTATTACTTAGAAACCACATATTAAGTCAACAAAATTTTCGAAAAACAAGATCACTTGTTCAAAAAACCAAGGATTTTGTAGATAAATTGTACATTAAACCAAATGAACTAAATAAATTATGATGGGTCTTGGAATTATTTCGGAAGTTCCCAGAAAAACTACTTTTATGACATTATCCATTCCATAAACTTTACTACCAAATGATTTTGTCAAAAGCACCAAATTTCTTTTTAAATTAATGATTAAGCTATTTTGTAAGAACCATAAACTACAGAAAGATTGTTATAGTTTTCCTGTAGGCTACATACTGCAAATTTTGAAATAATTTTTTGATCAGTAGTCCCAGAATGAAAGGTGAAGATTAGTTTTTTAGGATTTTTCACCAAAAACTTCCATCATGTATGGAATCTGTGACTCCCTGGTATGCTGTATTTTGAATTTCAACATGGCAGTAGATGGATGAAAATTACAGTGTCTCTGCAGAGGAGAAATCAGGCAATGGGCAAAGTGTTCTTTGTTCCTAATGATTCTGTGTTGTCTAATATGCACTACTACTGAATCAGGCAAGGTTCAGGGTTCTGGGGCTTGATGTCAATGTCATCAATAACTGTAACTTAACTCTCAGCAATCACCTCATTGCATAATTTGAATCTTCTGTCAGCACAAGTACAACTGTCATGTTAGAGAATTTGTAAAACATTTGTTCAACATAGAATCATTCAACATGGATTACAAAAAAGGTTAATTTGTGTGGTCGTAATGACCTGGCGACAGTGTTTATTATTGGCTGTGCAATCTGCTCCTATTGTAGCCACCTAGCCTAATCAGGTAATCCTACCAAGTATAGGGCACCTATAGTTTAACATGGAATTCAAACCACAGAAGCATTCTGGCATACTTCACGTTACACAGCAAGCTGTGCCAGAGGTGAAAGGCGGGTTAAGCACCAATGACAATCCCTGCCATGACAGGGATTCGAACTGGGGACCTTTCAATCTCCAGTCCTCAATCGCTGAGCCACCAGAACAGTCATATTCAACATAGTTTGCTTAACATGATCACTCAATAGGCCAAAGCTTGTAGATTATTCTTTTATTTAAAATATCATCTCTTGCTTGCTGACCAAGTGTTTTAGAAGTTGCCTGACATCATCAACATTGTAGACCATATTAACTACATGACCCACAATACTGTGGTTGCCATTGTAACAAAGATGCCTGATTTGCTTAAACAGTAGAAGTCATTCTGTATCTACGAAACAAGAAAGTAAATGTTTATTATAATTTCTTACTAAGTGAGTTGTACAGTAGTGGCAAGTGGCTTCCTTAGTAAGTAATTATAATAAACATTTACCTTCTTGTTTTGTAGATATTATGACTTTTTAAGATTAAAAAAAAAATTGTTCACCTTGTAAAGGTTTGTTTAGTGGCATCTCATACAATTATTTTTTACATGAAAGATTTTAAGTTTTAATAATTTTACCACAATGTGAAACAGTAATTTTACACTTCAAATAAGTCACAAACTGGTAGCAGGAGATGACAAGGTATACTCAGAGGTTACTGTTAGATGACATTATTTGATCCCTTGGCTTTTAAATTGTGCATTTTTTATTTTGATATCCATTACAGTTTAGAAATAATTAAAATTTGTTTATTACACACAAAATCATTACATTGAAGTTACCCTCTCCCCCTTTTTTTTCCCCCCTCCACATCATCAGACCTGTGTTTTCTGTTAACAAAAGTGTAAAGGCTATTCTTGCTTAGGCACACTGATTTTAAATAGCTAGGCATTCTACCCCAGGAAACCATCAATAGAACACAGTTACATATTCAGCCAAATGCTCTATGCGTTTACCTCCCTGCATATGAACCAATACTTTATCCTAGCATGTTGAGGGTCCACTGCAGATATCCAATTTCATTGATGTTTGAAACTGATTATACTATCCACTGTCAGCTGCTCTGCTCCCAGAGCTATAAGTGCCCCAGATACATAGTTGTAATTTTAGAGTGAGAAAAACTGTACTTATGAGGCGCGTCCAGATAGTAAGAACCAATTGGTTGTAAACAAATTTAGAAGATTAATTAAAAATCTCTTTATTGATACATGGTACTACATACACTGCACTACATTTTGTAAGGAACTAGACCGATACCGGGGTTGTAGTATCGCCTAAGTGCCTTAACTTACACTCTTGTCGACTAACAGTTCTCTTAAAAACTCGGTAACTAATTTGGATTTGACCATGTAGCCAAGGTAACTCAACTGAATGCTCAGGTCGCCACTATATTCGTTACCCCCGAATATAGAAAAGGGTTCTATGCTAACAACTGAAGCACACAAAGTCACTTTTAGAAAACTTCAAGGTTTTATTCTTCAAAATCAAAAGTTCAAAATTGCATTTACAGTTGAGCAGGCATATCGAACACTCGTTCCACAAGTTTGCAGATTGTGAAGAGAAACTACCGACCGAAACCCCTTTGCAATGTTTACAAGTTCATGGTGAGTAGACAGAGCCACGCCCCACTCATGATGGCCGAACCCGGTAGTGCCAACTGAAGAAACTGAGCTACCAACATAAGTCGGAGTTGCCAACCTACCAACGCACACACGCTTAAATCATCTTGTTAGCACGACTTCAAACCCGGAAAAGACCCTGAGTCAAAATGGTTTCCCAATTTATACCCTCGCTGACGTCAGAGCCAAAATACAAGTTTCTACTGGCGCCTAGGCGATCTAGGCCTGAAATATCTCAGTAACTAAACTGTTATCCAAAACTTTAAGTGTGGCAGTGTTTCGACATATTTAATTGTGAAATAATGGATATTTAGTGATTAATTTTAAGCAGCTGGTTTAAAAGTTGTAAGGGTAGGAGTGAACTATTTCTCTACTTTGGGGAACTACTATTGTTCTGGAAACTTCTACATTTCGTCATTTTATTAATGCTACAATTTACATAAATGTTATTACCGTCACTGTGTTCTACAAAAATTCCTGATTTTATTGGTGTAACTTTTATTAAGATTGGTGTACGGAAAGTTTACTTACGACGTAATCAAGGTGTGATTTCAGTTTTAATTTTTATAACTTTATTTCTATTAGTTTTATCGCAAATCTAAAATTACCATGAGATTCTCTGAATAAAAATACATATTCTGAAAGTTGTCTCATCTCTGTATCTACTTTAGATCGGTTGAAATTTATTTCTAAGTTGACCTCATGGTCGTGATGAAAACTAAATTTTAAGGTCTTTATAAAATCGATTCTATTGACTGGAATTACTTGAAATAATTATATGTTATATTAGATTTTTAGGTCTTCCCGGAAATCTACTTTTTATTCCGAATGTTCTCTAGGATTTTAAGATAAAAAATTATTAAAAGTGAAGTGCATCTGACGAAGTATAAAAATTGATTTAAGTTATTTAAACGTTCAGAAACTACGAAATTTTAGTGAATTTATATTTTAATTGCCTGATTACTTCATTAAAATTACTTTATTTGGTTCGAAAGTGTGTTAAAACAGTGAAATGCCAAATATTATAAATTACTTGTGCACTGAACTGGATTATTATGGATTATCATATCAAAGGTTAGTAAAAGGTGTTAATATCATTACAGAAAGTTACTTTAGTTGGTTTATTTGCTATTAAGTTACTTTCTGCTCGTTAATTGATCTAAAAATGGCAAAATGCTTCCAAAGTAGAAATTCTTAAGCCCAAGGTAGTATTATTACTGATTATTTAATTTTCAGTTGATTAAAAGTTTGTTTGTCATTATTCAAAGTTTATATTCGGCGTTTAGCAACTAATAAAGGTCTTTACTGCATTCAAATTGGTTTATAAACTGCAAATTTAACTTATTTCAAAATCTTTTATGTGAAATTGAATTTGGGGGATTTAAGCTACTCCCTCCCAAACTGATGTTTTCTTTTTGTTATCAAAGGTTTATTTAGAGCATTTATTTAATTATGGGTGTCTTTATTATTCCTAAAGGGTTTTACTTAGTGTGTTTGGTTACGGTATCTCTATACAAAGCTTCACTCCCATAACCTAAACATGAAATGAAAACTATCTTTTACTATAGAGTAAACTTTCCCTCTAATGTCTAAAGGTGAGAGGTCAGAATTTAACCAAAATCCTAAGATGCTTACATGCCCCCCGAAGATTGAGGTTATTTTCCCAAGAAAACTAACTGAACATCTTGAAAAATAAAAGAAAAATTTAAAATCCCAAAAGAAAATGAACTATACTCCCAAAATCTAACTATCGCTTGTCGGTTCGGTTCTCTCTCCACCATTCATACTCCACAGCAAAAATATTATTGTTTTAACAATTTCAAAAAAATCTTAAGTTTCACTCACAAAATTATTACAGAATTCTCAAAAACTCATTCCTTCTCAAAATATCAACAAAAATTATTAAATGTCATACAAGGTATGACCCAATAGAAAAAATGTGAAATATCAGATTATCACAAAATTATAAACATGTGTGTTATAATCAATCACAAAATATCAAACAAATTATCAAAATACAAAAAAAACATTAAAGTGGTATAAATGCACATTACACAATTTACATTGAAATATATTTACACAAGAGATATCAAATTTATCTTCAAAAAAACCAAGAATGTGAAATATTTTACAAACATTGAAATGAAATTTGTAGTATTTTACCAACAATTGTATTGTACCATTCCATGTAGGAAAGTCCTTCGTTTTATAAACGTCTCTGGTTTTAACATTGTATTGATTTATAATGGCCTTAAATCTACCACTTTCCCATTACACTTTAACCCTTCATTATTAAACTCCCTAAATGGGTGAAAACCCAAGTCCTGTAACGGTTGCAGACTTTAAGGCTCGCAAAATTATATAAACCAATAGCCTTGGCTAGGTCTGCCGAGCAATTGTCCATCATCCCCGGTTCCTGACGCAGCAGGAGAAGCCTGGGGAACTCGGTCAGCTAGCTGGTCTGTGAAAGATACAAAACAGAAAACCATAGGGAATGAGTGGAGGCCAAATTATTCTTAATCACTAACCTATGCATATACAAGAAAAATATGAAAGTAAAATACAAAGGAATACAAAAAACATAGCAATTACAATAATGTTCCCACAAGATATTGGGAAATGGAACAAGAAATAATAAACTTCCTTAGCAAAGGAGATAAAATAATTAGACATAAGTAAATGAAATATAAGAAAAATTACAAGTTATAAATATACCCATAAGTAAACAATGTTCCCATAAATAATGTAGAGGAATAAATATAAATGAGTGTACCAGAAAAATACAAGCATATCCATATCACATTAAAACATAGTGAAATGAACTTGGTCCCTGCCAAGTTATTATATCACTTAAATCTACAGAAGTGATTACAATAATTGGAAATATTATTTAATAGAGTCATTTACAGAATATAGTCCCCAAAATAAATCTAAAACATCCTAAGAATGTATAGGGGTAAATCATAAGTTATAAGGAAACGTAGTTTCCAAGCAGCAGTACACTGCTGTGTAAGATGAGTGTATTTATGTCGTGTATGTATGTATGAAATGTTACAAAAGATCTTTTATGTTGAAGTATCACAACACTAGTTGTGTTCACCAGTACACTGGTGCAAAAAAGTCACATATCCTTTATAAATATTATAACAACTTATTCTGCAAAAGAGGTAGGTCCTGGTTATGTGTGGTTATAATGGGGTGTGTGTCCCCTGGACCAAATATCTCAGAATAATGTCACAAGAAAAGTTGTATACTCAAATCAGTTATAGTTTAGGAAAGTTAGTTCAAGTGTTATAGTGTATTGTTAATAATGAACCTTACTCTCAAAATTCTGATTGCTTAAGGCCACTATGAAGTGCCTAAGGTGCAACAAAGCACAAAAAATCCTCAACCTAAGTTGGGTAAATAAGACAAAGCGAAGAAAGTGTTACTTAAAGTAGGAACATCTGTCGTAAAGTTTATTATAAAAGTTTTACTAGAGTGGTTTATTTTTGCTATAAAAATATTTGAAAGCATGTGTATATCCTCATCACATTACTAACATCATTCAACTTTCTTAGTGCACAAGACAATAGGAATTGCCATCCCAAAACCGTTCTACGGTACATAGTAAACACTTAAGACAGTACATAACGTCCAAAATAGCTTTCAATTCATTCTTCAGCAACAAGAATGTAAACTCACATCAGTTTTAATATCATATCTCCAAGATTCCATTATGTGTAACAAACTTGGTCATTTCCGCTTTTGTCTCTATAGTGTGTCGACTGCTCATGTTTCCTATATATATATGTATTGTGTATGAAATTGTGTAACTATATGAAATAACAATGACGCCTTATTTGTGTATGTGAGGTCATCCCTAGGTGATGCCTAATGTGTTTTAATATAGGAGGTCGCCTTGTTTTGTTACACTGATACATAATAATAATAATGATGGGTGGAACTGCAATTAATAATTATGGGATTCGCAGGTGAGTCTCTGATTCCTGGCCCTGGTAATAAATATGGGATTCGCAGGTAAGTCTTTGCTTCCTGGCCCTAATAATAATAATGGGATTCGCAGGCAGGACTCTATTTCCTGGCCCTATTAATAAAATAACAATAATGCATTCCCCCAAAATGGTACTTTCTTCTCTTCCAGCCTCCCCCAAAATATAGGAAAACATGTTATATCTCCACCTCTACTTTAACTAGAGCATCAACTTCCTCACCTGCACAAACAACTTTATCCCTTTGACAATCCATCTCAACATCCATAAGTTCCACCCTTGGTGTCTCAGAAATCCTATCCAATCTAATCTGGCGCATGACTTCCCAAGGTAGATGTTCAAATATTATTAGATGGAAGTACCCCTTAGAAAAGTAAAGAGTTGACAAAACTTCTTGCCCCAATACAACTTCAAAAATCAAACTCAGCTGAGCAATGAACTCAGATATACAAATACAAAAAATCCCAAAATAAAGTAGAAAAATATTAAAAATGGCAGGAATTGTCTTACATATCCTCAAAAGGTAGGATAATTGTGACGGCACCCTGTGAGGAATACTAATTTTTAGTTTAATTACATTCCTCCTTTCAGCAAAAAGTGTTGGCCTTCTGTTTGATGGTAAGGGGTTCAACATACTTTTCATCTTTATCCCCCTCCCAAAACAATCATAACTCAAAGTAGTCTTATTGTGTTGGTACAGCATAGGCGAGTGAGTTTGTGAAAAAGAAACCCTGTTTTCTTTTGCCATACAGAATGCAAAGGGTTTCCTGAAATTATCAGGATAAAATTTAACGAAGTACCCACTGCCTGAAAAATCTCTTACATTCTGAAAAAGAATAAAGTTGAAAAATTGTTTGTCAAGACCACAGTGTTCCCAATTAGGAATAGTAATTTGTGGCAAATCAGTATGAATGTTTTCAGGAAACATTTCCTGAAATAATTGCTGTTTCAGCTTATCCACAAATGTAGGCTTGTATCGCCTTACAAGCTGTTTGGATTTGGAAATATTAGGCTCATATGAGCAAACAGCCTGTGTTGTGGGATCAGCTGATTGCATGTTATGAATCTGTTCTTCCATTTGAACAGTAGCGACATCCATAAAATCTTTACTAACACATAAAGTTACTGTTGAATGTTCATTATCATTAATCACTTGTGAAGGCTCAGCCGTAGCAGGCAGGACATCAGTTTCAATATTGATAAGTTCAGATACAATATTATTATATACAACAGGTGGGTCAATGGCCTGTGAAAGATCAGCTGAGGGCTGTACCTGAATTTCAGTTTTGGAAAAATTAGTTGTTTCTACTGCAATAGAAACTAAGTGGTCAGTAAGTGGTAATGGATCAGCTGATGCATTAATGTTAGGTTCTGTCACCTCTATGGGTGCAGAATATGTTTCTGAGTTTCCAAGTAATGGTAATTCTGATGTTCTCAGATCAACAGCTGATATCCCCTGCTTAACTACCTGTTCCACTTTGCTTTGGCATCCCTGAATATCAGTTTGCGTCTTTTGGACCTGTAAATCCAAAGCAGAAACTTGTTGCAGTGTATGTTGTTGTTTCTGATTAATGTGCATAGCCTGTTCATTTAAAGAAGTCAATTTAACTTTATTATTTACCACCTCTTGTGTAAGGGAGGTAACATCCTCATCTATTCTAGAGACATTCTGTTGTACCTCTGCAATTTGTTGAGTATTTGTCTCAGTAGTGGTAGTCAGAACCTGCACTTTATTATTTACTTGAATCACATTATCACTTACAGCAGAAACGGTGTTGTCAGTTTGTGCCTTTTGTACCTGCAAATCCAAAATGGATACATGTTGCAGTGTCTGTTGTTGTTTCTGATCAATGTGCAAGACCTGTTCATTGAATGATGTCAACTGGACTTTACTATTTACAACTTCCTGTGTAAGGGAGGTAACATCCTCATCTATTCTAGAGACATTCTGTTGTACCTCTGCAATTTGTTGAGTATTTGTCTCAGTAGTGGTAGTCAGAACCTGCACTTTATTATTTACTTGAATCACATTATCACTTACAGCAGAAACGGTGTTGTGAATCGATTTAATGGAGTCAGTTGAAGTGGATACAAATTGTTTTAGATCAGCTGAAATTTTAGCAATTGTAGAATCTTGTGTATCAATCCGAGGTACAATTTCCTTTTGAAAATTAGTCAATTGATTACTTAGAACAGTGGAATTTTTATAGCATGCGTCACTGACAGAATGAAGTTTAATATGAACATCTTCAAGTTGGGTTTCTACTTTATGTGCATATGTGTTGTATGTATCCAACATGTCAGTGCGGTGTTCTTGTAACTGTTTTGTAAAATCTTGTTTATTGGCCTCACACTTCTTTTCAGCTTGTGTTAATCTGTTTTCTAGAGACTGTGTTTGTTGTGTGAAAGTTTGTGTTAGTTTTTGTTCCAAAGATTTGTAGGAATTGTTGAGGGTGGTTCTGAAACTTGATTCTAGTTGTTTCAAATCTTTATTGAATTCATCCTTATGTTTATCAAATTTTTTATGAAGAGTATGGAATTCTTCTTTGTGTTTATCAAGTTTACTATTGATTTCGTCTTTGTGTGTATCAAGTTTACTATTGAGATTTTTGACCAATTCGCTGTTTTGTTGGTGTGATTCTTGTTTTTGTTCGTCAAACTTATTATCAAGTCGTTGAAAAAGTGTGGCGATCCAACTGCACTCTGTTGGTATAGTGCTTATTGGTGTAGTAGGTTCTGCTTCAGTTGTCTGAGTATCCCTTACAGTGGAGTGAGATGTAGATGGTATATCACCAATTGTGGTTTCAGGTGGTGGATGAGTAGTAGTTTGTGTTTCAGGTGTGCAGTTATCCCCATTATTCCAACCCAGCAAATCGCTCTCAGAGGTAGTGTGTGAGCCACCACTGTGTAGGTTAGTATCAGAATCATGTAATAATTCAGACTGTTGCAATTGTGAATTGTCTTCTACCTCAGATTCATCTGAATGGAATATAGGAAGATCAGTACTAGAAACAGGAGTCAAGTTTGCAATTCTTTCTGCTAGATGAGCAGCTTGTATAGGATGGGGTTGCTGAATATTATGTATAAGCTCCTCCTGAACAGGAATAGTATCAGTAGTTGACTGAAGTGAAGTATCAGAAGTATTACCAGTCTCATTAACATCGAGTTGCAATTGATTACAAACATGTTCATCAGTCTGTGAAGCAGTCTGCGAACCTGGAACATGAGGTTGTTGTGTCATATTTATTAACCTCCTCGCTCTGGTTTGCATAGAATGAATTCTCATATCTCCCCCCTCCCCATTACCAGTTATTAAGCTTCTAACAGGTTTGTCATCATTTGATGCCATAGTTACAATAATAATAAAGAAATACTACCAAAGAAAACAATATTAAAGGAATTTGGTTGAATAATACCCAAAAAAAATATCACAATTCGGTACAGCAGAATATCAGCAAACAGCTGATCTCAAACTTTCAAAGTTCTACGCTTGAATGTAAACAAGAACACAAATAAAATAAAAATGGAAATTCCCAAAACACAAGAAAGAAATAAAAATAATGAACACACAAGAATAGTATTAATTCCCACTGAAAACAAAACACAGTAAAAATCGAAGTATCCACATGTAAACACAGCAAAGACAATCACTGAATCAGATGGTAAACACAGGTATAGAAAAGAAAAAAAAATATCTTTGCTATGCAGTATGTCTCAGCAAATCGCCGGCAAATATGTACAATCTCTGTAGTAGTAAACTCTTTGAGTTGCATACAACAACCTCTGATCGGAGGTCTGCCCAAAAAACAGCTGATCGAAGTTACATACCAACATAAAGTTCCAAAACACTGTTAATTCACTCGTAGAAGAAAAAATGAAAAGCCAGGTAAAATTAGGCTGATAGGTAAAATAGATTACCCCAAAGTTTTATCACTCAGTATAATCGAGCACAAGTTTGCCACCGTAATGGCACAAATAGTAGTAAAAATGTGGTTACTGTGATTGTAACCTTTGAACAATATCATTCAATATTTTGGTCAACTATTGATGGAAGTGTGATGTTTCTATGCAGCACAAAAAGGAAAGAAGAAACCACATAGATGATAGAAAAGAATGCTCCCGGCAGGCCTAAACTGTCGCCAAAGGTTAGGTTGGAGCGGCCCGAAGTTGAATGATGAAAAATGTTACTTAACTTTAGCAGTCTAGATGTCCGTAGTTGGCGTGATGAAACAGGAGCGATGCTGTGTGGCGAATACAGCTACGTCCGCCTCCTCTGGACCCTCAGGTCAGCACTTCAGAAGTGAGAGAGGTGAAGTCGACATCCAGGTCAGCATGTAGGTTTGAAGTTGTGGTTGTGTGGCGTCGTTGATGTAGTCTGGTTGGCAGCTATCCGTCCTCCAAGGTCGATGGATGCTTTCCCGAAGATGTTATCCACTGTTAGGGTCACTTGTAACACGTTGGTTGGCTAATTCTCTCCACAGTTTGAAAATCACAAACACGAGCCTTACAGTCCCATGTAAGGAACTAATGTGCGCCGAAACGGTCGACACAAGATTTGTTTAACCTCTCCAAATTTGGAAAGGGTTCTATGCTAACAACTGAAGCACACAAAGTCACTTTTAGAAAACTTCAAGGTTTTATTCTTCAAAATCAAAAGTTCAAAATTGCATTTACAGTTGAGCAGGCATATCGAACACTCGTTCCACAAGTTTGCAGATTGTGAAGAGAAACTACCGACCGAAACCCCTTTAGCAATGTTACAAGTTCATGGTGAGTAGACAGAGCCACGCCCCACTCATGATGGCCGAACCCGGTAGTGCCAACTGAAGAACTGAGCTACCAACATAAGTCGGAGTTGCCAACCTACCAACGCACACACGCTTAAATCATCTTGTTAGCACGACTTCAAACCCGGAAAAGACCCTGAGTCAAAATGGCTTCCCAATTTATACCCTCGCTGACGTCAGAGCCAAAATACAAGTTTCTACTGGCGCCTAGGCGATCTAGGCCTGAAATATCTCAGTAACTAAACTGTTATCCAAAACTTTAAGTGTGGCAGTGTTTCGACATATTTAATTGTGAAATAATGGATATTTAGTGATTAATTTTAAGCAGCTGGTTTAAAAGTTGTAAGGGTAGGAGTGAACTATTTCTCTACTTTGGGGAACTACTATTGTTCTGGAAACTTCTACATTTCGTCATTTTATTAATGCTACAATTTACATAAATGTTATTACCGTCACTGTGTTCTACAAAAATTCCTGATTTTATTGGTGTAACTTTTATTAAGATTGGTGTACGGAAAGTTTACTTACGACGTAATCAAGGTGTGATTTCAGTTTTAATTTTATAACTTTATTTCTATTAGTTTTATCGCAAATCTAAAATTACCATGAGATTCTCTGAATAAAAATACATATTCTGAAAGTTGTCTCATCTCTGTATCTACTTTAGATCGGTTGAAATTTATTTCTAAGTTGACCTCATGGTCGTGATGAAAACTAAATTTTAAGGTCTTTATAAAATCGATTCTATTGACTGGAATTACTTGAAATAATTATATGTTATATTAGATTTTTAGGTCTTCCCGGAAATCTACTTTTTATTCCGAATGTTCTCTAGGATTTTAAGATAAAAAAATTATTAAAAGTGAAGTGCATCTGACGAAGTATAAAAATTGATTTAAGTTATTTAAACGTTCAGAAACTACGAAATTTTAGTGAATTTATATTTTAATTGCCTGATTACTTCATTAAAATTACTTTATTTGGTTCGAAAGTGTGTTAAAACAGTGAAATGCCAAATATTATAAATTACTTGTGCACTGAACTGGATTATTATGGATTATCATATCAAAGGTTAGTAAAAGGTGTTAATATCATTACAGAAAGTTACTTTAGTTGGTTTATTTGCTATTAAGTTACTTTCTTGCTCGTTAATTGATCTAAAAATGGCAAAATGCTTCCAAAGTAGAAATTCTTAAGCCCAAGGTAGTATTATTACTGATTATTTAATTTTCAGTTGATTAAAAGTTTGTTTGTCATTATTCAAAGTTTATATTCGGCGTTTAGCAACTACTAAAGGTCTTTACTGCATTCAAATTGGTTTATAAACTGCAAATTTAACTTATTTCAAAATCTTTTATGTGAAATTGAATTTGGGGGATTTAAGCTACTCCCTCCCAAACTGATGTTTTCTTTTTGTTATCAAAGGTTTATTTAGAGCATTTATTTAATTATGGGTGTCTTTATTATTCCTAAAAGGGTTTTACTTAGTGTGTTTGGTTACGGTATCTCTATACAAAGCTTCACTCCCATAACCTAAACATGAAATGAAAACTATCTTTTACTACAGAGTAAACTTTCCCTCTAATGTCTAAAGGTGAGAGGTCAGAATTTAACCAAAATCCTAAGATGCTTACAATTTCTATGACTCTGTCTCTTTAGGTGGAGAAACAAATGATAATCACAGAGAGCTAGGTCAATACTGTACAGTGGCTGTTAAAAAAAACCTACCATACTGTTCAATTAGTGCACGTGTTCAGACGGTGGAGTGTTGCTGTGCAAGAGGCAAACTTCAGCAACTAGCAGCCCATGACATTTGTTCTAAATTGACCCATGCATTTTCTTCAGAATTTCACAGTATGAAACTGCAAAACTTCAACATTATGTCTGTAAATTTGCAACACGCAAACAATTTTCTGCATGCAAAAATTTTATTACTGACCACATTTCACAGCCGGTGGTACTTACGATTTTAAAATCCATTTTAAACCAACACAGCAAAGTGAGAAACTTTTGTGCCCAATATAACTCTCACAATTGTTGTACTAGACCAGGGGTGGCCAAGCTCGTTGATAGTACGAGCCATTTTTCAAAATTCGAAATTATTCGCGAGCCGCAATTAAATACGTATTTAAAAGGTAATAAAATTTTTTTTACAGAAATTATTTATTGAAAACATTTGAATAAAAGTGAAAAATATGTGTATTGAATTTAAATGTTAAAAATTAAACACATTTATTTTACTTCTCTTGATAGTTCTTTAAAATTTGGTGAATAATTGGTGACATCACTTCTCAGTAATTCTTTGAAATGCTGGTGGGTTAATACAGATCGGTGTTTGGATTTCACGAATTTTAAAGTGGAATAAAATGATTCACATAAGTACGTTGTTCCGAATATTGAAATAATTCGACAAGCAGCCATTTTTAATTCAGGATACTTCGATTAAGGTAAAAATTTCCAAAATTTAGTAATCGGCGTCGACTTATATTTTAATTGAAGAGCTTGATCTTCTTGCATCTCTATTAATTCTAATTCTCCAGATGCTTTTTGGGTCATAATTATATTGGAAATGGAAAATTCACCTTGAATTATGTTAATTTCAACTGGATTTAGAAAAAATCAAGAGACTATTTAAAATGTTTCAAGTTTTGAAATCTATTTTAGAATTTCGTCAATATTCCTTCAAGGTTTTTTTATATACTCGTTGAGTTTTTCTTGTTTAGTATTGGAACAAATTATTTTAATTCGAGGAAAATGAAAAAAGGTTTTATTTTTAATGTCCTTTTGAAAAAGTTGTGATTTAGTTTGAAATCTAAATATACACTGTGAGAGATCAGATACTATTCTATCTTTCCCCTGCAATTGTAAATTCAGTGTTTGCAAATGTTCCATGACATCAGTCAAAAATATTAAGTCTTGCAACCACTCGTCATCGTCTAATTTTGAATAAGTTATTTCCTTTTCTTTTAGAAATGCAGTTATCGGAACAACAAAGCTACAAATCGATGTAGATACGTTGTAGCTAGATAACCATCTAACAATGCAAAAGAAATTAATATCATTTGGAATATCTTCGTCCTTTAATTCTTCAAGGAAATTTTTGAATTGTCGATGATTTTTTGCATTGGTGCAAATGTAATTTACAATGCGTAACACTGTTTTCATAACATCAGGATATTTTGTAACGTGAATCGGTATGAATTGTGGAATTTGAGAATCATCTCTTAAAAGCCCAATAAGACCGATTTTTTAACCCAGCATTGCCGGAGCTCCATCAGTTGCAATACTTACAAGTTTATTAAGAGGCACATTAAAAGTTTTTATTATGGAATCTAATGAATTTTCAATATCGACACCGTGGGTTGACTCTTGAAGTGTTACTAAATCTAATAATTCTTGATGTGTAATCGTAATTCTTCTTTAACAACAAAGTCAGGTGAAGTAAAACGTATGAGAATTGCTAATTGCGGAAGATCTGTCGATTCGTCAAAGGCTAAGTTGAATACCATACAGTTCTTAAAATCATTTTTTAAATTATATTCAAGAGGTGCATTAATTGCAGTTAAGCGTCGTTCGGTTGTGTGTCTCGAGATGGGAATTTGCGAAACAACTTTGTGCAATGCTGCATTATTTGGATCTAAAACTTTAAGTACATCTTCCAACTTTTTTTAATAAACTCTCCATACGGGCGTTTTGCACACGAAATATTCCAGGCAATAAAAAAACTGTCTTCAGCCACATTATTAGCTTCATTGCTAAAGGTCATCAAAATTGAATGTTTTTTATTTAATTTTGATTTTAAAGAAGCATGTTTGTCTGATCTTAATTTGGAATTTGGTGGATACTGCTTAGAAAACTGAGGATGATTGGTTTCATAACGTCGACGTAAATTGCTAGCTTTATTATTTTTGACCGTAGAATTACAAATAACACATAATGCTTTTCCGTTATTGTCAATAAAAAAGAAATTCTCCTCCCACTCATTATTAAATCTTCTATTTTCTTGCTCATATTTTCTTATTTTATTTTCGTTCTCTGTCGTCATATTTTTAAAAGAATTGGAAATAAAGAAATTTATAAAATACAAGTTTTGTGTTATTAAAACAATAACACGTGTTACATACTACGAAACAAATTATAGTTAACTTACCAAAAATTCCAGATTAAAAATTATACCCGTAGCAAGAGTGATACAAATTGTTTCCTCCAGAGCACAGTGTCAACTGTCCGTTGCAATGAAAGTTTACAAAATCAAAATCGGTCTGGAGCAGGTCGATTACACCACTATTTATGTTCGTTCGCACAGTTAACTTGGACGGAAATGAAATTTGTTACAACGTTGCACTTAGTCTTTCATATTTGTTATCAGTAATTTAAAAGACATTTTGAAACACATACGGAACGATAATAATTTAAAAAAATACAATAACACAAAATTGAAAAGGGAACTCAGGTACATTTATCGAGAGCCACAAATAATCCTTCAAAGAGCCGCATGTGGCTCGCGAGCCACAGGTTGGCCACCCATGTACTAGACGTTCAGTAACCAACTGAATGTGGCATCATTACAATGGCATGACATGCATGTATGACTCATGTATGTTAGACCTCACTTTCTGGACGCGCCCAAAAGTTAGACAGCTGCAAAAGCCTTTTCAATGTCAATATATGTTAGATGGCTTATAACTGAGTTATGTGCATTCAGCAGAATCCAAATTAATTATGTGAGATTAACTCCATCTGACCTATGACTGGAGCCTTTGAAGCTGTTCAAATAAATTTAAAATGTTAATACAGATCAAATGTAAAAGAACAGAAAATTACAACAAACTGTACTCTAAATTCAATAAAACTGTATCATTACCTGTTTGTTACGGTAGATATTTAGATAGTTAGACTTCAGGAAATATCTAAGATCAACATCTTTACTTCGAGCTAAGCCAATGGCTGTACGTGCATCACAAGCTTGTGCTATGTGAGTGTAATCTGAATCTGAAGGAGAAAAGAAAATCACAGCACGGTGTTGGACCATCTCATCATATAATATAAACAATGGAAACTAAGCACTATCCCTATACTATTAGACTTTGATAGAAATTTATCTGTTTCATAAGATTACAAATGCAAATATTTTCTTGAATTTTTGCAAATTCTGAATATCTGAACATGTGTTCTGTTACTCAGACAGACACATTAAAAAGGTGGTAAAAAAACTGAAATTATCATACATCCACAAAAAACTGCTTTACAAATCACTTAATTTAGATTGATACCTGCAAGATTTTTCAATGAAGCCAATTGCCTCACTGCTTTCAATCTGTCACTTTTGTCACCTTTTTGAGCAACAGAAAGGAGGCGCCAAGGATACAAGTGTTTCCATGATGCCAACCAATTCCATGGCAGTATTTGCTCTACTTCTTTTTCTCCATATCTGCTTGCAAATAAATTAATTTCATCTGAAAATAAATTATATAATTATAATATTATATTATACATTATGACATATTGCAATGTCACAGAAAAGCTGGTAGTGGTTGGTTTAAATTGTTTATATTGCAAGATAAACTATTTATTGTCTGTGATCTATGACTGTGTAATTTCAAGTAAACTTCTGAAATAGTTAATTACATCAAAATTTCTTCCCACAGATCAGTCACCATCAAAAGTATGGGATTAACAAATAGTTCACTGAAATATTAAATGAAAAGAAGTTTGGAATTACAAAAGCAGAAGAAATGATCACATCAAGTACATTCTTCAGAAATTCAGCTTGCTGATATCAGAAGTTACATCTTGGATAGACAAATGTTTGATTGCATTCAGTTCTTTTATGAAGATGCAGGTTAGCTTCTGATTTGATGCATTCACTATTACAATGGTTATTCAGTGAATTTTTCCAAAATAACCCTTTTAATTCATTAATGTGAATGAATTAGAATTTCTCTTCACACGTAAGAATTTCTCAAAGTTCATTAAGCAATCACTGAAAGGTTCCAATATCCTGAATGATGGTCAAAATATTCTATTATCTGTCCTGTTTTATCAAAATTATTCAAAGTCTGGTCTGAAGCTAAAAATATTCAAAGTATTGAAACTGCACTAAAGTTTCAACCACAATCATCAAAGAATCCTATCTCAGTTATCTGGGTGTAACTGTGTGACTTTTTTTTAAATCTTTAAACCATTTCAGCCATCTTGCTATGTCTTTCAGCAGAGGACTAAGCCACAGAATGATAGCTGAAACATCAGGTTTCAAAAAATTGATGTGGCTCAACCTGTACAATCAAGATAATATTGACATTGGCCGTCATAGAAACTGCCTACATTCCATGATTTATGCCAACTGACCGTTGTAAGGGTAGTGACGCAGGGTCTTTTATACTTAAACCCCCAGGAACACCTAAAAATTTCCATGTTGCAACACGCAAGCCTAAGAAATCCTAACTCCACACGTTCCTAAGGTTATTGAATTCTAACCGATTATTACCAGATTCTGATATGTGACAGATTAAAATATTCTTAATTTTTTCTGTCACACACTTTTTTCTATATAAGTCATGGTTTAGCTGAAATAAATTACTGAAGTTAAATAAGTTTTGTACGTTTGATTTTTTTATTTTTTCCTGAAATACAGAGTCACTGATAGTGCTGGAACTTTTTATTGAGGTGTTTAAGTGCTGAAAACATTGTGTGCTAGTTATTTTTCCTTTACTTACCTTGAATTAAGGGTGTTTTATAATATACATCAAACATTATTGTCTGTGACTTAATATGTGCCATATTGAAACATTAGACATCAATTTACTTCTCTTAATTTAAATTGTATATCAAACTGATTGTATTCACTTTTAGAAACAGCTTACATATTATTTATTCTTGGAATTAAACTTCAGCATTACCATAACAATCAATACTGGTCCAGTTTTAACCTATATGTCGCCTAATATAAAACAATCTTTTATGTGTTTAAATAAATGGCTGAAGACCTTGTTGCATTGCAGTAAGTACATTGTAAAATAATTTGAAAGAAAATATAAATTAATATATATAGTTACCAGGAAATAATAGGAGCTAATTAGCTAATGGATTTACAAAAAAAGGGAAGAGCGAAATGAACCACCACTTACCTTAGATGATGATATCATGGGATGGACACACAAATAAACACAAAACACGGGAAAAACAATGAATTTTTCGAGACTTGGCTCTTTTCAACAGGATAAAATGAAGGAGGGAGGGTGGTGTGGGATACTGTTTCACAGAATGACCGTTAGTCAGGAACGTGGTGGGGGTAAATTCAAACATAGGGCAAGGAGAGGGGGACAGTGAATTGCAGCTAGTACCTGAGAATGCAAAATGTTACAAAAAGTGCGGAAAATATATTCAAATGTTCATAACATAAATTTGAGCAAGAAAAAATAAACAAGTATGGTAAACAAAATAAAATTGGAAAATAAATAAATAAAATTGAAAAATATAATGATAATAATAATAATAGAATCTATGCAGTTAAACATCACCTCTGATATGTGGTGGTTAAATATACTGTAGACAGTGGGCATGGAGGCAAGTATAGGGTAGAGGGAAGGAAAAGATAATACTCAGTTAGTACTTTTCCATCTCTCTGCCCTATACTTGCCTCCATTCCCACTGTCTACAGTAAATTGAACCACCACATACCAGAGGTGATGTTTAACTACATTGATTCTATTATTATTATTATTATCATTATATTTTTTCAATTTTATTTTGTTTACTTATTTACTTTTACTTTCTCAAATTTTTCTTATGAACATTTGAATATATTTTCCGCACTTTTTGTAACATTTTGCATTCTCAGGTACTAGCTTCAATTCACTGTCCCCCTCTCCCTGCCCTCTGTTTGAATTTACCCCCACCATGTTCCTGATTAACGGTCATTCTGTGAAACAGTCTCCCACACCACCCTCAAACCTTCATTTTCACCTGTTGACAAAGAGCCAAGTTTCGAAATATTCATTGTTTTTCCCGTGTTTTATGTTTATTTATGTGTTCACCCCATGATACCATTATCTAAGGTAAGTGGTGGTTCATTTCGCTATTCCCTTTATATATATAAAATTAACTGACATAACTGAAGGAATCTGAGCACAAAATAGTAAATATAAGGTGGCTGGAATTTCTGAAATACAATAGTAATACCTTCCAGTCTGGGATCAGTAATGTAAATGTATTCTGGCTCCTTTCTTTTGGAATGTAATACATCTGGTTGAATCGACTGTTTTCGTCTTGCTTTATATGTATAGTACAGTGCCCATCCACTCCTGCTGCAACAATGAAATGGTTTCTTCTATATTTTTTGGAACCCCCATCTGCTTTGAAATTTAAACTGGCTTATTATTGTATACAGAAGAGTCAATGTGATCAAATATTCAGGATTGAAGAAATGCCAGATCATAGGAAAGCTTATGGCAACAAGATACAATAATGATGTCATTATAATAATAATACTAAAAGTAAACAAACCATACATGGGATTTTTTTTTTAGAAAAACTATCATATCTGACAAGTAGCCACAGACATACCTAAATAGATTTAATTGTTTCAAATAAGACAAAAGGTGTTGGATAGCAAATTAAGATAAAAACTAAGAGAAACAAACCACCACAGTTGGTGGCAGCACAGCATCAACACTTGAACTGATATAGATACACATTGAATGCAGACTTTTTTGTTTTGTTTTATAACCTTCATCAGCAGAAGATAATGAAGTAGAAAAGGTGAGAGCACCTATATACCAGAAAATTTCAGTGCAATATGAGGGTCTACATCAATTTGTATGTTGCGCAATCTTACCAATAAATTTGGTGAGTTATGATTAATTCCTGTACGCTCATTTTTGCACAAAAATTTCACCGCTTTATTCATATGTTGCATTATGAAATAAACTCTTTGTTGTAAAATAATTAAACAGTTATGAAAATATTCTAAACATTTAAATTAAAAGTGTTTCTCAGGTGGAACCAAAGAAATGATTATCATCTGACCTGGTTTGCCGACAGTGGTTTGCAACTTGACCATATTTGGTCACACCTGCTCCCGAAAACCCAAGACAAATGACCGCATCCTACCGCCTACATTGGGCACGATGATGTCACAGTGCGCTCACTTCCTGCTACTGTGTGAGGCAATAGCGACAAGTGACAAAGCAGTCCTCTGATGAAAGCCACAGCACGATGGCAGAAATGTTAGGTTTTAATAAATCGACGCGGCACCACCCAGAGAACCAAGATAATGCGCACAGTGACCGTGGAAGCTTTAGGAATCATTTAAAGGCTCATATGGTTGTAATGACCTGGTGACAGGGTTTTTATCAGCCGTGAAATCTACCCTTAACCTAATCCAGTAATCCTACCAGATATAGGGAACCAACAGCATTAATGTGGAATCTGTACCACAGAAGTATTCTTGCATACTTCACATTATATAGCAAGCCATGCCAGAGGTGATGGCCAGGTGAAGGACCATTGAAAATCTCAGCGAAGACTGGAATTTGAGCTAAGGACCTTTTCATCTTCAATTAGACACCTTAACCATTGAGCCAATTGACTACTCATATTATTGGTGAGGTTGGAGGTATTTTGTGCCTTCCCTATCATTGGTAGTGTGTGATGGATACTATGGGAGATTGCGCTGAAAGTCTGTAGATGGCATATGTACAAGTATGTTTGTGTATTTTACATGTTGTAATTAAAGAAATAAACACACTGGTAATGAACAACTGATGTTTTTTTTACTTTGTCCTTTTTCTCATCTTGATACAGATCATGTTGCTTGACTTTATACCTTAAATCTTAGCATGTACCGTAACATTCCAATTGTTGGAAATCTATCTAATTTGTTTTTCCTGATCTACATCATTATCACTGGGGAAAAAAATGGTTACTAGGCTGTTGGAGGGACCTTCATATTATTACTATGAAATAGGGAGATCTGAATATGATATCTGGTGATTGAGTCAATGTGGTATGGAAAAAAAAACAGTAACTTATAATGTACACAAATAGGTAAATAAACATTTCAAATGATAACACAGTGGGAATCTCACTGATAGCAGAAAACATAAAGTGTAAAATATCTGTCTATAATGTTTGATATGATAAATAGAAGGAATCAGAGGAAAGGGTTTCAAGATATCCCAGGTCATTGCGTGAGTATGATGGCATGGTATTGGGTGCTCCCTGAAGAAGGCAGCAATAATTTTTTTGGAATTCGTCATATAAAATGTGATGGTCTTGGTGTTTGATTCCTTTGCCATATGTCTGTTAATCATAATTAAGGTTATACTGAAATACTGTTAATATTTTCATATTTATGTGTTTGACATGGCCCTCCGCCTTAATCCGTGACAAATGATGAGTTTACTTTCCGTATCCTTCAATATTTTCATTATCATAGAAAAAAACTAGATAATGTGTGCTATCAGCGAATAGTGTTGGAAGATGTTAGGAGCAGAGAATTAGATCAGTAGTAAGGAATCTGACTAAGAAATCTTAGATCACAGTTCAAATCCTAGTATCAGTCAGAGGAGTAAAGGCCCTTTACCTATGGCTTCACTAAAACCAGGGTACAAGGGTAGCAATTCTGGCTTTAAGATTAATACTTGAAGGGCGGATCAAGAAAAACAAAAATACTTTAATGGCATTTGTCGATTTAGAAAAAGCTTTTGATAATGTTAGGTGGGACAAGATGTTCAAAATTTTAAAGAATTCCGGTCTAAAATATTAAGACGAGAATACTTTATAAACTATATAAGAATCAAGTTGCTATAATAAAAGTAGAGAATCATTAGAGACATGCATCAGTTAAAAAAGATTTGAGACAAGACTGTCGTCTATCCCCATTAATATTCAACTTGTATGTAGAGGAAATAATAAAGAAAGTGAAAGAAAAATTTGAATTGGCATAAATGTTCAAGGAGAAAAAAATCGGTATGCTACAATTTGGTGAAAACATTAGTCTTGATAACAGAACAGGGATATTGAGAAGTTACTGAATAGCATGAACAAAATACTGAAGAAATAGTTTGGACTAAATATAAATGAAAGCAAGACAAAAGTGATGAAATGTAGCAGAAATGGCACCAATAATAGTAGATTAAATATAAAAATAGGATCAGACATGATAGGAGAAGTAAGTGAATTCTGCTACTTGTGGAGTAAAATTACAACTGATGGCTGAAGCAGGAATGATGCTAAAAGCATGGTGGCAATAGCTAAAGGAGCCTTCGTGAAAAAGAGAAATCTTCTTGTTTTAAATTTTGATCTAGGACTTAGAAAGAACTTCTTAAAACACTAAAAGTGGAGCACAGCACTTTATAGTAGTGAAGCATGGACTTTAGGAATACCTACCAGAAAGAAGGAAAATTGAAGCATTTGAAACATGAAGCTATAGAAGGATGCTGAAAATTAGGTGGACAAATAAAGAATGAAATGAACAAGTTTTGGAAATGATGATTTGGAAAAGAAGTTTGTGTAAGAGGCTTACAGAAAGAAGAAACTGGATGGTAGGTCATATTTTGAGACATGCAGGATTGGTTAATTTGTTAGTGAAATGGAACAGTCAAAGGAAGACAGAGATTAGAGTATGTGAAGCAGATACCTGAGGACATAGTTGTAAGCGGTATATTGAGATGAAGAGGTTAGCACAAGATAGGAAGAGATGGGGGATTGCATCCAACCAATCGAAAGACTGACGACAGAAAAAAAAACCTTACACAGCTGGTAGTTGCTAGTTAGATTATCTTTATGACAGACTGTTCTCTCAATGTTCATAGAAGCAGTTCGTACAGAAATTACTTAGGCTGTGTTAATCGTGATTAAGTGTGAAACAGAGCCAAGAAACATGTACCATTGAAATAATGTCACCAAATACATCATAAGTTGTAAAACTCAGTGAGCAATGTGGCAATTTTTAGATATCTATAAGCCCTAATGTCAAATGCCGATCAGTGTTTTGACGTTGCATTCAATCTCTTCACAGCACAATACACAGACTGCCTATTTTATAATGTTTGATAAATATTTTATAATCTGTTTCAATATATGAAACATGGCATATATTAAACAACTAGCAATAATGTGTGTTTGTAGCAAAATTACTGTCATGAACATACCTTTATTTCAAATGTCCTTATTTATCTCTACTTTATGGGTATAATGTATACGTTTTCTTAAATAATACCATCTAAGGAACATTTCCACCAAGATTGAGCCAGAAGGAACATTGAGGGGATATAGGTGCCTTTTCAACTATCACAAACTTTTTAAAACACTGTCCCATGTAAAAATTCCAGTGTTTTAACTAATATTGGAACAAGGGGCAGAAAATTTGTTTTCAAAGAATCAAAAGAACAGAAGTGAAACTTGTGGCAATCTTCCATCTTAAATGCTGCCAGACTTGTCTCATAAAAACTTTAAAAAATTAATACACTTAGGAAGGACTGTAAGTTTGTTACATCCACTTCAGTCTTTGTATTAATTACCAATAGCAACACAAAAAGAATTGCAAATTACAGTATTCAGGATTAATTGCAAATGAACTGACTGAGTAGCAAAAACATTATTAACAAAGGCTTCTTATTACTTCCATCAACTAAACATGATGGGTCGTATTAAATCATGTAACCTACTCCAGGATTATGATAATCATACCCTTTTGCAGAACTGATGCATGGAGAAGCATAGAACTAATCCCGAAGTTCAAGGCACTACTGAAAATAAAAACTCTAGGTCCTAAAATAAGGAAAACAGAAGCAACCAATTAAATGAGGGAAAAGGCCAAGAAACAATAGAGAAAGCAGTTATTGAAAATGAAGGTGACAGTATGGAAAACTACAAACTCTCCAACTTGTGGTTTAGGTAAGGAACCAATCTGACAGCTAGGAAAAGCATAAAATCTGTAGAATACTATGAAACTTGCCCACAAACCACACCACAGATGATTAAAAAAAATGCCTGTAAAGGTTGTAATATTGCTTACTTCATTATTTGTCCGTTCAGTCAATTCTATTAATAGTAGTGTGGCATTACACAGAAGATGCAATTCCTGTATAACCAAACTTTGGTAGGTACATATAATATGAAAGAATTGTGGTGAGGGCGGGAGTTCTAAGAGAACTGTAGATTTTCAATAAACCGGTGATAATAGCATATTTTCTTTCACTATAAAGTATTGAAAGATATACGTATAGGTACCGACCCTATGGTCAACAAACAGATTCCACCACTTCTAAACAATGTCTTATGTTTCTTCATCAAATCCATTTCAACAGTTTACTTTTTCGGTCAAATTTGAAATTACTGTATATGCCTACTTTAGGCTTCATGTCTGAAAAGTATTAACCCAGCAATCTAGCAGGTCTGCTTTCTCCTCGTGAATTTAAACTCTTTCTCATTGTCAGAGATTTCGCTTACACTATTTACAAACTTTAGAGCTTCATGCTACGATAAGGGTTAATTTTATCACAGATAAAATTATTAAAGAAAT
>JARYHS010013525.1:0-46234 GCA_031002005.1 Vandiemenella viatica | reverse complement strand
GAATAATTATTGTTACTTGCTTACTGGATTCAATGTTCCATCTCCGTTGATTTCGTTCTACATATACTAAATGTTCATCACGTTTTTTATTGCAATGTAGGAGAAAATCAGCCATTCCTATTAACATGCAAATATCTCAGCCTCCACCTTAACCACGTTCACAGAGTAATAAAACTGGAAATTCAGTTGTACGTGATGTGAAAGTCAATATGAATCGCCGCATACTTTAAACGCACTTCAGTTTTGTAGCATTACTTTGATAGTTGCAGGAATTTCCGGTCATCTATATAAAGTATTATTGTGACAATTAATGGTAAATAAAATCTATGTGATAAGCTGCAGAACGACATTATTCTATCATTTACAACTTCTGTATCCATAAATTGTCCCTTATCATTGTCCGCATACCATGAAACTTATTCTTCGCAAATTTAAATATATTTTAAACTAAGGTATAATTGGCTAAGCTCAATAAAAAGTAGTATTTCTTAACCCGAACATCAAATTACCTTACAAGCCAATATTTGAAAAACTTGATACAAAGCCATCTAACAGTAAATTTAATTCATATTTGACTAAAGTTATCAGGTTCAAAGTAATTTATAAATTCTGCCATATTAATTATAAAACACAACAGCTGTCATCTCTCAGGGCTGCAAAAAGATTCCATAAATAATATAAAACAGGATTCTAAAGACTTTTACATTCGTTTATTTGCTACTGTGATAATTGCTCAAATCTATCGTCTTATTATAGACGGATTAATACCATTTATAGTTAATATTCGTAATGTTCTTAATTTTTGTTCCATATTGAGAGAATTTTCCATCTGCTGTAGTATAAATGTAAAGCATTTTGTCTGAAATAACCTCAGCTGAAAACTGGCAGTGGCAATCATCCGTCAAATGTAGTGGCTTTAGTAACACACCAGTAATTTTTGACTCTACTTTCAGATCACTCACGAGAAAATTAGACCCATAAAAGAATAATCGACAACTGCCTTAGTTATACAATATTCAAAGTGTTTACTGCGTGGCATCTTTCAACCGTGCCACTTCCAGCCATAGTGTAAGTTATAAAACATACTTTCCTAGTTATGCTGCAATGATAAACAAATTTCGGTTATCTGTAACCAAAATTTCTCGAAACAAAAATGTATTTTCCTCTGATGACAGTTGAACTGTAATATGAAATGTAAGCCGTATCAACGGCGTTTAAAGTCGCCAACGTTCAGGATATTGAGATGAAAATGATGTTGTCGATCCCGTATTTAGTTTTCAATGTACCAGATATCACTACTCATTGCGGACTGAACTATTTTAATAATGGTAAGCTCGTAAAGAAATATACTTTCCATTGCACTGCTATACATGAAAGCTGCAATTTAATGTTTCCAAGCAAAATAGGTAGATATGCCGCACTTTAATTTATAAAACAACGGGCGTTGTGTTACAAGACGGGTCTCAGACTCACCTTGTACGACACTGAATCAGACCTTAGCCATCCAGTTCACACCCTCCTTAAGACATTCGCGACGGAGCCCGAGTCAGACTCGGGCAGCAGTTAACTGCCGATTTCCGCCACCTTGTAAGTCAGATCCCGGTTTTTTCGCATGGTATTGTGTATGTTAATGTTTCTATATTATGCGCTGCCATCTAGCGAGTATTTCTGAGACTGTCTTTAGCTGTACATTATATCATTTCGGCTAGACAGTTCGCGTTTAGCTACGGTCGCTAGTCTAGCAGCTACGAGAGTGCTTCCTTGTTTACGTGTGTGTTGGTAGTGAATTGAGTCTACAGCGGAGCGAGTGGCCATAGCGCCAAGCGAGTGTATCGGTGACAACTAGTTCTAGTGGGACACAACATCCGAATCCAATAGTAGTTGTTAAAATAAGTGTAAAGGAATTTAAGTGCACGTCAGAACAACTACAGTTGTCTGGCAGCGGCAAAGCGTGTAAAGGAGCCGCAAGGCGGAATGTAGTGGTGGCATTACAGCCAAAACAACTGGTGAAAATCATGATTTATTTATCTACCAATCAGAAGAAGATATGTCGGAGGCTACAAAAAAGAAGATAGAAGAATCTACCTTGGATAGTGAAGAAGAAGGGAAATACAACCTCAGAAAGAAGCGTCGAGCCTCGGATAAAAGAGGTGTACCTAAGGGAAATAAAGAAGAACCAACGATGTCAGAAACATTACTAAACTCGAATAAGGAACAGATTACAAAACAGATGATAACAACGCAGCAGCTACCATCTCACATCCCAGATATAGCGAGTAAGACAAGAAGTGATCAACTGAACACCGTTACCCCAAATCAAGGCGGGTATAAAGAAAAGCCAGCCTCACCACCTCAGCGTATCAGACTATATGGTCGACAATCGCTGGCACCATATGCAGTTACAATTGAGCCGAATATGAATGACACTTTGCCACATCCAATTCAACTAGGTAAAATATTCTATAACAAGGTTGACGGACTGCAGAGGATTAACTAACAGGGCAAAAAACCGCATGATGTTGGAATTCTCAAAGGCGGAGACAGCTAACAGTTTCGTGGGAAACCACGATTTCTTAAATTCACTGGGATTAAAATCCTATATCCCTGCCAGCAGGGTCGAATACAAAGGTATTATTAAATATGTCCCTACAGACCTCAACGAAGAAGAACTAAATAGAAACATTGCATCAATTTCTCCGATTGTAGGTGTAAGAAGATTCATCAAAAAATACATTTGGATGGAAAAGTGGAAACAAAGCCTTTACAAACGGTTCTACTTACCTTCGAAAGCCAATTTTATCGGATGAAGTTGAGCTCTTCTATCTAACATTTAAAGTAACTTCACATATCTACCCCGTGACTCAATGTTTCAAGTGTCAAAGATACGGGCACATTTATACCAATTGTAGAAGTAAAGAAAGATGCCCTAAATGTGGCGAGGAACACAATATCTCCAGCTGTCATAATGAGGTTATCAAATGTGTGAACTGTGGAGGTGACCACAACGCCAATGACAAGACATGCCTAATTAGAAAACAACAAGAGGAGCTAAAACAAAGGCAGTCGCATGGAAGCAAAATAGCAACGAGAGCTGAATACCAACACAAGCCTACCGAATTTCCGTCCTTACAACCTTAAACCTACAGCGCAGCAGCAACAGTTGAAAAGACAATCACTAATAGGGAATTACCTCAAAAAAAGGATATCACTAGAAATAAAAGAAACAAGTGAGGTCCAGATGGCAGATTCACCACATAAGGAACTGGATGCTGAATGTATTAACAACATAGTGAAAATTGTGATTAAAACCATCATGCAACAGTTAAAAGGAAACTTACCCAAGAAAGTGCTACAAAAATTTCTGGAAGAAGCCACCGGTGACATCATGAAAGAAATAAAGGAAATGGGAGCGAGTGGTACTGCAATGGAGATATGTAACACAGCTGATAATAATGGATAAAAAGTCGAAATTCACAATATTACAATGGAATGCCAGAAGCTTGATACCAAAATGGAACAACCTACAGAGAGTAAACGAGGAGCACGCCCCACATGTTGTGATGATTACTGAAACATGGCTATGTAGGGACATTAATATTAATCATAGAAACTACAACATCTACAGAAGAGACAGGGACAATGGATTCGGAGGGGTTGCTATATTTGTGAGAAATGATGTGACTAGCGACATTAGAAACATAGTGGTGCCATGTGATAATATAGAAGTTCTGTCGATTGACCTGAAACATAGAGATCCTTTGGAGAATGTGAGGGCAATCTACAAACCTCCTCAAAGCAACACCACGGAAGAAGACTGGGATGCCTTATTCAACCAGCTACCACCTAAAAGTATGGTGGGAAGGGACTTCAATGCTCACCACCCGATTTGGCAGGCAGGACAGGCGGATCATCAGGGCGAAGAACTCGCGTCGGCCATAACGACATCCTCACTTACTGTGCTCAACAACAAGCACGGAACGAGACTCGGAGCTCCTCACCAAAGAAACTCGTCACCTGATATTTCGGTGATAGCGGCATGCATGATGACCAGGACCAAGTCGGAGATCCTACAGGATACTCTAGGAAGCGACCATCTAATTCTAAAAATATCATTGGAATCCCCTACAAACCCGAAGACAACTCCATCAAATCGGCGCTGGATTTGTAACAAAGGCAATTGGATCCAGTATCAAGAGAAAATCAGCTTGCGGATAGAGCATCCACACTCCGATACAAACAACCCAGAACAACGATACAACGACCTGTAAAACATAATAATTAAATCTGCAGAAGACAGCATCCCTGAATATAAAGTAAGTGAAAGAAACAAGATCAGCAGAAAACCCTGGTGGACTACTGAATGCTCCAGAGTAACTGCAAGCAACTGCAAGCAACTGCCTGGCAACAAAAATGTACAGAAACTACCCGACGATCCAGAACTTTATGCTACTCAGACAGACAACAGCAGAGGCTAGAAATACGATTAGGAAAACGAAAAGAGAAGGATGGAGGGCTTTCTGCTCTTCCTCCGATTCTTTTAGTGTTTTTGTGTCAGACGAAATTAAGATTTTTTATAAAATCTGAAAATACATACTCATTCATTTGATTATAAACACTTTTTTACCTTTCTCCTGATGTCATACCCCATTTACATAAAAAGTGTAAAAGTAAAACTACAATAATATGTAAGTTTCTTAGCTGTAGTGTTAATAATAAGAAGTTATTTGAAATTTAAAAATCGCGATAAAGGGCCAGTTACTTGAGCACCCTGGAGAGCACAAGGCTCAGGCACTAAAGTGTTAATCTGTTGCTGTTTTATGCGTACAAGACAGACCAGGGATTGACTCTTTATTTGAACAGCTGAATAGGATGTCTTAATACCTACCAGACTTTTTACAATTTTGGAAATATTGATTTTTTTTGTATTCCCTATTTTAATTCGTCAAATTAATGTTTTTCACTATACCTCAGATTATAATTCTTTTAAATTACATTGAAAGTGTTCTTCAATAAACAAACTATTATTTATAAAAGTAAAAACAGTAATAACATCGATAAAAATTCAGTAACTGTTTCTCGTTATCTGTTATTTTTTACGAACTTTTTAATTTCGTGCATAAGTAAATTGAAAATATAAACAGTCACCCAGAATGCCAGATCATTCAAAACCTGCTTAAGAGTACAATGTTTGGATGTTTCTCAAAGCCTCCTACAGCCTATTTAGAAGTTATTTACTCACCTGAAAGTCTTAGTGGTCATTTTTTTATTATTGTTGTTTTCTTTTAAGCATCGTCAGCGGATTTTAAATATTCAACAAATGTAACAAATTCATACTTCATTCTGTTCAGCTCTTTTTTTTTAGGTCATAATTTATTTACTAAAGAACACCGTTAAAGTAAAATTACAGAATTAGGAGAAAAGCCATAGAAAAAACTAATTAATCGAAGTAAAGAACGGAGCTCCGAAAAAATAAAAACTTTATCTCCAAATCAGTAAAAAGTCGCAGAACATTTTGGATTGCTACTCAGCTTTTAATATTGCATGTTATTCCCTGAACCACTCTATATAAACAAAGGTGAAGACAGCGTATCAAGAGTGTTTTATTGCATTATTTTTGAGTTTTTAACAAGGCTGGTTTTGTAACCCAGTGTCTGGTTTCATGAAGATTTTCATCTGAACCCCCGGGTCTACCGTCCCTATCGATTGGACGAAGCATCGTCAATTGTGCCGGACGCCAAATTCCATTTACACTGTCGCTCGAGACGTTTGCGATATACTGCACGCCTATTAACGCAATGGCAATAAATTTCCCCCTGGCCATCTTGATTCGTGGGGAGCAAAGAAACAAGTTGATGTAGCCAAGTAAATACCGCCTACATTTCGTCGGCCATTGTTCTGAATTGTTGATGTTCTTGGAATACTCACAACCTGCCATTTTATATTCCTTGTATATTAGATTCACATCGCTTATGCGTTCCTGACGTCGTCTGCTTAGAAGTTAACTTTATTTTTTTTGCTAATAAATAAATGTCTATTATTAAATCACCTGCGGCGGTATTAATTTAAAATTCAAATGGAGTAGTTATATTCACTACTATATCCTTGTAATACCGTATAACTCCATAGTTTTGATGATTGATTAAATACTCTCGAGCTAGTGGACGCATAAAAACTTCTGCTTATCTCCTTTAGTGGATATGTCTTTTGAGAAGTATGAACAGGACAGCCTTCACTTCTTCCTGTCTTGAGCATCTTATTCCATGTGTTTGTAGCTTATAACTGTTTTGATGCTTGTTAACATTCCAATCTTTCTACTTCCTCTCTTTCACGTTTCCTTTCATTATCCTCCTCTATAAACAGGTACGGTGACCTAATCAAGAGGATTTTCTCTTTTGTATCATCTTCATCAACCTCGTCTCTTTTCGTAACCTACTTAATTAACACCTCCTTCCTCGTTCTGTCAGTAAAATTTCTCTTTTTCCATTTATGTCCACAGCCAAATTTTAAAACATTCCATTAACTTTTCTCCCTCCTTTTTGTATTGTTTACGTATTTAGTACGACTACACACTCCAGATGAAACATGTCTCTCTCCCTCTTTCTTACTTCTGTCGTATTCTATATGTCTGCTAGCATTATTTATGTTTTACCAAATTTTCTTCTGCACAGTTTCCTCCAGTCATTAAACTTTCTAACTACTTGATTTAATTTTACCAATGGCTTTGTCTTTCCTTCCACTAATATATTTACGACCCCTTCTTCTCTCTAAACTCTCATTATTCCAGTTTGGAGAACTTTATTTGATTCCTTTTTTTTTTTTTTTACCTGCTTAACGTCTCCTCACAGCGAGGTCTTTAGAGACCGGAAAGCATGGGGGGCAAGGAATAAGAAGGAATTAAGCCTTGGCCTTTTGAAGGAAGCATCCCGGCATTTGCCTGGAGTGATTTGGGAAACCATGGGAAACCCAAATCTGGATGCCCGGACGGGGATTCGAACCGGCGTCCTTCCGAATGCGAGGTGAGAACGCTAACAGTTACACCACCACGATCAGTCTTTGATTCCTAGCTCTTTTATGACTGTTACAGTACCCTTCATTGCATCGTACAGTTGTTTTGTGACAGCTCGAGCGTCGCTATGTCATCCGCATTTCCCTATTTTAAGATTTTCAGTCTTACTCCGCCCATCGTTGTTTGCCTTTTGCTTTCTCTTGAATAACTATGGTGACGCAGAACTATAGCTTTAATGACGATAACAATGGCATTCAAAGCATTTTTCAAAATATTCCACTCCACTTTGTCCAATATTTGCTCCAGGTGTTTCTGCAAACACTCAATGGCGTCTCTGGCACTTCTTCCTTCTCTAAAGCTACTCTTCTCGCACACCTTCCGCTATTTTCCCTTCTAGTCTCTTCAGCACTAGTTTGGCCACAGCTTTGTTAATATGACATTTAAAGCTGAGTTTCCTATAATGCTTACGTTCCAGTTTTCTGGGCAAATTCGAGAGTCTCTTTATATTCCTCGTTTATTTACAGCATAATCTGTCTCTTATTGTATCTTTAGAATGTAATTTAATTCATTGTTTTCTTCTCTTCATTCTGAATTCTCCTAATAACTGTTGAATTGTAAGTGGATGGTGGTATTAGGGACAGCTGGATGAATGTATGTTATTTTAAATTAGCTTTGTCTAACTTAATTCAGTGACCTTTTATCAGAAATAAGTTACTCAGTTAAAACTACAATTTAAAAACAGGATTTCAATCTCCCCTGCGGCTGTGTGATAGAAACTATGACAGTGAATGGAGTTTTGCGTTGACGATTAATGGGTGTGATGGGATTATTACAGCAAACATGGAACTTAAAAGAATGTGTCAAATTGGTAGCTCGTTTACGTATTACGTGCCTGCCAGAGGAAATCTCGTTACGGGAGCAGGTAGTTTATTAGCCACTTGCCATGGCGACACAATAGGTGACAGGTACAGGCGCGGCAGACAGCTGCGGGTGACGAGCCCACACACAGTGGCTCTGGGCTGCCACTAACACGGCAGAGTGTCGATAACAAGGAGGCGCTAGCCTAATAAAACACCCACCACTACCTCAAGGCGGTGGGAACACAAGTGGAATTAACGTTATTATCATACTGACGTCACAAGCAGGACAGTGACGTCAAATCTAGCTTCCGTCGGCACATCGACTGTGTAGTTCTCGATTAAAGCCCTTGGAGCATTTCTCCCTGTGGCCCAAAACACAGCCCAATTACTAAAATGTACATTAACACGGTAAAGTTTTCAATCGTGTGCAGCTAATTTTTGGTTAATTATAGCTAAAAATAAAATTTTGCTAATCATATTGTCATAAAAATTAAAATAAAACATATTTAGAAGTGTGTGTCTGTTTTAGTGAAGCATTTTATGTAATATAAAGCTGTGAATTGTCATTTTAGTACAACGAATACGCTAGTTCGCATTTTGAAGCAAGACCTTAATTTCGAACAGTTTTTTTTTTTTAATTTCTTTGCATATTATTGTGGTGTCGTGCAGTAAATTGAGTGGTTGTTAACCGTTAATTTAAATACTATTTAAGAAAATTCTCGAGAAATTTACCAATTCAGGAAGATATTCCTTTCTTTATTAGTAGTTTTATAAATAACTCATTCAAAAGGAAATTCTTTCATTTACATTTTCAAAAAAAAAAAAAAAAAAAAAAAAAATCGTCTATCGCCTAATTTACACCGGTGTTTGATGCTCGTTCATGTTTGCTTACAAAAATTAACTAACCATCTCTTAGACTTCATCTGTTCTATCGTAAATAGAAACTTAAATAGTTGTCGTGGGTGAAAATTGAGACACAACGGACTAAAGTATTTGAAATTCATCCTAAGGATAATATAAAGGAACTAAGAAACTTAAAAACACATAAAGGGGTGGGTGTAGATAATATTACTACATATATATTAAATATAACAGGATACTATAGTGAACGTTATCTTAAAATGTTATTTAGATTGAATCTGGATACATGCCGCTTAACAGAGGATTGAAAAGAGCTGTACTAGTAGAAAATTATAGACCGGTCAATTTCGCATCAGTGGTAGGTAAATTAGTGGAGTGATTCATAAGCAATCACATCAGATATGTCTGCAAGCAAAAAAAAAAATGGTTTTAAATTCAACAACATGGTTTTAGGTAAACATATTCATGTGACTTGATAGTGTAGCACCAGATCCTTCTAAAGTATTTGGTATTGTGAGCCATGAAATGGTGCTAAATAAGGTGAAAAACATTGGAAAGAATAAAAAGTGATTTGTTCGGTAGAACAATTCTTAATAGTCAGAAAGCAAAGACTTAGTGAAGGAAATGCAGTATCAAAATAAATGGGAGGGCCACAGGGTAGTGAATTAGGACTATTTTTGTTCATTAATCTAATGGATGATTGTGTTAATGGTTTACAGTAACAAGTTGTTTGAGGATGACGTAATGTTATATAACAGGATCAAAACGGTAGAAGACTATGAACATCTGCAGGGTTAGCGCGACATTATTTTAACGTTGAATGAAGATAAATAGAAATTAGAATCAGTTTATTTGATACACAGATAAAAAAACTAAATTATGATTATAGGGTGGGGAAAGAATTGCTTGAAGAATACATGTCATGCGATAATATTTGATAATAAAAATAACTTGGCAGGACACATTGGGAAGATGGCAGGAAAATATTTTAAAATAAAATAATAACGGGATGTACCAGAGAAGTGATGGAACTGGGGATACAAAACCTTGCTTAGACAATTGCTCAGATAGGGTGGTATAGCATGGGACCCACATCTGGAGCGCTACACGTAGGAGTCAGAGAGGGTGCAAAGAAGAGCTGCCAGATTTGTCTTTGAAAATTTCAGTACACATGGTTTCATATAATTTTTTTTATGTAATGGGAGATATGAGGAAGATTAAGAGTGTGCTGGAGTGTACTACACGTATGCTGGTGAAGATGCGTGGAAAGATATTGGCGGAAGATTTAGGAGCGATGCATAGAAGGAAAAAGATTACCATGAACACGATTTAAGGGCGCAGATTTTTTTTTTATTTGTTGGTAATGGAGTAAGGGGTTGGAAAAATTAGAAAGGGTAATGACTAATAATTTAAGAAATAAATTCGTAGAGCGCAAAAGTATGTGGGTACAGGAAATGGGATGAATTGGGCAGAACGCAGCTCCAAATTCAGATTTCAGTTTCCTATGTTTCCCGACATCACACAAAGCAAATGCGGGGTTTGTTCCTTCAAAAGGGTATGTCAGAATTCTTTACCATTTCTTGGCCCACTCCTCTAATTATCTCGGCGTCGATTAAGTACGAAACCCGGAAAAAAAGTTTTAAAATTTTTTGAGCAATAAATTATTTTTGGATGCTCTCATGAAATCTTTCAGAAATTTGAAACCAAATAATCTTTTAAGAGATTCGAAAGTTCTGAAACTTTCTCATGTTGTAATTATTTTAAAAGTAATGTATATTAACATTTAGGGTACACTTTTATTGCACTCTTATCTGCAAAAGAAACCAACACAGCAAGCCCCTTGCTGAAATTTGTTGGTACTACTATGAAAGCGTCAGCAGTGCCGTCGGCTACCATATCTGTTACTTTATTACGCTATACATACAAATTATTTACATTCGAAAGCCACTGGTATTTTTCATCGAGCGAAAAGAGACAGTCCATACAAAGCAAAAATTTACGACACATTAACCAATAAGTAAATTCCTAGAAGTCAGCATTAATGGAGCCTTGAAACTAGCATATTTGAACAGTAGTTGTGTATAGCACCCTCAGGCGACACAGTCAGGCAGACGAATTTTCGATGATACCGCATTAGTTCGCTCACGGATTTGGCCGCCAATGTCTCTATGGATACTCCATCAACTCATGTCTCCGGGCAGATCCTCTTTCCTCCGTATCTCGACCCGTCTTCCTGTTACAAACGCTCTGCTTTATCAGCGAACAGAGTCGCTTCAGAAAAACGGTGTACATTTTTTATCATCTAGCTGTTGAATACACCCGCAATAACTACTCTTCGAACAGAGTACACAGTGACAACAAATCTTCTCGGATTTAATAAAATCCGGCTGCAAACCCGAGAACACTTGTTGTTATTTATTCGCCGGGAAAGCCTGCATTCACATATAGAGTACATAGTTTTTACAAATAATACTGTTTGGGCTGAAGTTTTAAAGTGCACTAGAATAAGTTATCACTAAAATTCTTTATTAATATTAAAACTTTATAGTGACATTACTATGGAAATTAGAAAATGTTACGCTATATCTACTCTATAAACATTCCATACAACTTCACACTCAAAAACAAACTGTTAAGAAATTTACAGCACCACGATTTTCTTACGCGCAGGACTTTTAGAAGTTACAACAAATTCGTTTCACTATTTTGTCGTTTGGAGGTCACAAATCCAAGTTTCTCCTACAAATTCATGTAGTTCTGTAAATTTAGAGTCATAAAATACTCCTTAAATTACCTGAATTAATAATAAAGTGTAAGAGAGAATATATCGCATGTCACAGTTTAAATCCATGAGAAACCAACTGTAAGCATAAATAATTATCACAAATACTACTTACATGACTTGGAATATTGTATTTGTAATGGCAACAAATGATACTAGAAACAGCAGTAAGTATTCAGTACTAAAAATGCAATCATAACATGTAACGAATACTTCAAATCAATAGCCAGTATACCGCTTTATAACTTCCAAAATCTTATATAACATAACTTCGTTCAATTCAACCAACATTTTTTCTAACTTGGAGTTGTGTAAAGTGTGAATGAAAATTGGCTATATCTTTCTCCAACCTCAAAGGTTTTTCTGTTTGTATTATATTCAATTTAGCTTGCTGAAGCGTTTTTCACAAAAGCCCGAGATTAATTAGTGAACATTGGTATTTAATGAATTAATCACAGATGTGACCGGAACCTCGTTCTCTTTTTGCCGACAGAAGTCATTTCCGCAGCCAACCGAAATCGATTTGGGTCACCGCATATCATACGGCGTAATTTGCGCCGTTACCGACTGCGATGGGAACAGTAATAACAGCAGGGCCCCACGGCCGAACTACGGATGTATCCAACTGGACAATTGACGCCGCTTTGGCAACAGCTCGGGAGCGTAACCAGTTATGACATGGTATTTGCCATACACGAATTACAATATTGCCAAGCTTGACTAAATTAATTTTCCTTTAGTCTGTTAACAGTTCAGTTAGTCTTTCCGAAACTATGGCTTTGGTTAAAAAATCGCGAAGAGATAAATGAACCCAAAACACAAGTAACCACGTTGTAGCTTAAAATTAATTAATTTATTAATAAACCGCATATGAATTTAATAATGGCATGCACATTATTATGAAAGTTTGATAAAGTAATGTGTGATAGAGAAAATATTTAGAGCTTGGAAATCTCAGTAGTTATACACCAGTTGAACTTTTCTTCGTGTACCAATCATACAGATATGGGCGACAAGAGAATTACCACAATAGAAGTGATGTCTTGGAGTGGTCAGCTTATTCCCACCAGGACCGGGTTGGCAATCGTCGGATTCCACTGTAAATCTAGCTGAGGGCAGCAGTATGTTATCCACAGAGGCCACGCTCTCTGTCACTTGTTTTTAAGTCTCCAAAAACCACCAATCTTCACAATGAAAACTGATTATTCCCCTCAGATGGAGCCCACCTTCTCGAAGACAGAATAGAAATGGAATGCCATAATCGTCTTCTTATACCAACTTCTACCCTCCAGAATGCGTGCGCGCCTTTCTATGCTCCAGCAACCTTCTGGTCGACACGCGCTCTCTGTAGCTGTTCACAATACAGCCCTCTCATAAGATGACTATCTCACTCTTACTTTAACATCCACCAAATACTTGGAAATGCTGTTCTCACCCTGGGACGTGTCTGATATTCGGATGCCGGGATGTCACTTATCCAGCACACCACTCAGCATCCAGTTCGCTAATACCCCGAAACCACATGCTTTTAGCTACAGCAATCATCCCACGACAGGTAGTAACACCTCCCTTAAACCACTCGGTCTCTGTTTTCGCGACTTAATCAAGGAAACATTTCAATATACACTGCCTGGCAAAAAAGTGAAGTACGTACAAGGGGAGGAGGAATGAAATGAAACTTCGCTGGCTGAGAGCTTATGAGAAGTTATTTAAGTGATTACACAAGCGAGAACATACTAGGCAGTATGAGCCCACTTATCAGTATGATCCTCTCTGGCCTGGAGGCATGGAATGTTCCATTGGGAATGGTGTCATTAAGACGTTGTATCCTCACCTGAGGCAAGCAGGCTCACAACTGTTGTAACTTATCGAGGATTTCCTGGATATAGGCACGGAATTGATATCCGCCCTGGTCCCACTCATGTTCTAACAGGGACAGTTCATAGAGACACGTGCACGTGCTGTATATGGACGAGCACTGTCATTGTGAAAAAATGGCACCACGATAATGCCGAATGAGAGGTAATACATGATGGCGCAGGATATCTGTGACTTACAGTTGTGCCGTTAGAGTTTCCTCAATCGCTACAAACCATGACCTGAAACCATACTCGGTCTCTTCGCACAGCACTTCTTCCCCGGTGGCCACCGTACTCGTTGACGAGGATCATCCAAGGTAGTGCAGAAACGCAATTCATCGCTGAACACAATGCGACGCCATTCATCATCATTTCATGCTTCCTGGTCACGTCACCTCTCCAAAAGTAGTCGTTTGTGTTGTGGTGCTAACGGCAGCCTACTAATGTGTAATTACCGAATTTGCTGCTGCTAGTCTCCAACCATTGGTGCAAGATGACACAGAATGTTGTAGGTATCCCATTACTTGTTGTCAGATCTGAAGGGGTTACGATGTGCTTGGTGCACGAAAAGGCTATCTTATCTTGTGATTGCCAGACGTTGTCAATCGGAATCTTGATTACGAGTATGCCTTCCCTCACGTTCCCAAGCAGCCCAACACTGGGCCCTGAGTAGATATAAATTGTATGTGTGAGCCCAAAGCCCCCTAGTGGCGAATTCGGAACTAATGTTAGCCACGCCCCCTTGTAACCTGACACCATCCCGCTGACCTTGAAACCTCAGTTTCCCCTCTTTGCAACCTGATACCCCCTCCCCTCCCCTCCCCTCCTTATAACCTGACACCATCCCGCTGACCTTGAAACCTGCAGGTGTTCCTTCCGTGTAACCTGATATCCTAACGTTGACCTTGAAACCTGCAGGTGTTCCTTCCGTGTAACCTGTCACCCTTTGCAGGTGCAAACCTGTTGTAACCTGTACGCTACCGCCGACCTTGAATTCGAAACCGCGGGCAGGTACAAACCTGTTGTAATCTGATACCCTGCCTCTGACCTTGAATTCGAAACCCCTCGCCGTCAACCGCTTTGTAATCGATACGCCGCGCAAGAAACCGGGTTGTAGAGCGGGCGGGCAGGTACAAACCTGTTGTAACTTAATACCCCGCGCCGAGAACCAGTTTTTGTAGAGCGGGTGGGTGAACAAAAACCGGTTCTCGCTACCTGGGGATGGCCACTTGTTTGAACACCTGCCTTCCCTAGCGGTATAAGAAGCCTGCGTCAGCCATCCGTGAATCACTTCTGCTCCGCAGTTCGACGAGTAAGGTTGTCTCTCTCTCGCTCTTCTGAATTCCAGTAACCATGTCCGAAGATCTCTTCGACTACGAAGGTAAGTTAAATCACACTTGTGAAATTTTTTCTTAAATAGCATACAATATATTATCATCTTAAATGTATACTATATTTTATGTTTTCTTTCACAGATATGGCTGCACTTTTAGAGTTAAGCCAACTTGATGATTATGGTATGAATTTTTTAGTGATTGCTCATTATACAGTTAGGTGTTGCTAGTTTTGCCGCTATATCATTGGTTTATTTCCTTTTTTTGCAGGAATTGATGAACTTCTAAATATTGCAACCAATGAACTAATTGGTGGTGAGCATTTTAATTTTTAACTTGTAATTATTTTTATAAAGTTATATTTTTTTCTATTTCATTGTTTTTTTTCTGTCTGCAGAATGTGGCGATTTCGAAATGTTCAGCTTTGAAGGTATGCCAGTCACAGTAGTTGTATATTTATCTGTTTTTAATGTTGTTCCATGATTATTTTTGATACTGATATACGTTTTGTTTTTATGTTTCAGATATGGAAGCGGCTTCAAATCAGCAGCTGAATAAACGCGATGGGACTCCATTACTGTCCAACCCCAAACGACCACGAATAACTTCTAATGGTAAGTGTAAAATATTTTTTTTTCATAATTTGTTTTTTCGTTCATAATACTAATTTTTTTTTTTCTTATTCTGTTTCAGATTCATCACAGTGGAGCTTAGATGGTACTGTGCACTCATTTCAAAGCTTGCCATCATCCAGTGTACCACCGGCACCATCATCACAGGGATGGATAATACCGACGCAATCTCTGGTACAATATGTTTCTACACCACCGATACCAGCAGGAGATTCGCCTACACACCGGAACCATAGAGTTACTGGTAAGTCAATACAACTTCTTTGAATAATTTCTTATTTTTTTTTATTTACATATTTATTTATTTTTCAATGTTACTAAAATTTTCCCTTTTTTTCTGTTTCAGATTCCGGTATACAGGGGTCGGCCGCAAATGAACCTGCCGCCATCAACAGGAATGATCCTACCCCACACCACCACTGTGGCGACCCTGGGAAACACCAGCCACAGCAGCTGCTCCTCGTCAACCCGTCGCCAGCACGTCATCGTGGTGGCCGACCCCAGCTTCACGCCAGCCTGTCGCTAGCACGTCATCGTGTCAGCCGACCCCGGCATCACGCCAGCCTGTCGCTAGCACATCATCATGGCGCCCAACTCCGGCATCACACCAGCCTGTCGCTAGCACGTCGACATGGCAACCGACCCCGGCATCCAGCAGCAGTCACCCAGCAGCTATTAGTGATAGTTCGTTACCATCTAGCAGCCACAACGATGCAGCAACAGGGGGTGAGTTGCCAGCAGCGTGCTTGATCCTTGAAGACCGGGAAAGTGCTTTTGAACGTAGAATTTATACCGGTACCATTCTAAATTTATTAAATTATATTGATCCTATTAAATACATTGATGCTTGCCATGATCTTGTAACTGAAAAACTTCGCGAAATTGTTGATAGTCAGTCCTCCCCGTCCGTGAAAGTTCAGGTGGGGCTGATTACAACATACAAAATTCAGAAGGAAGCCGCTTTCGAAACCGTCCGTATGTGTTTTTTTACTAAAATGCGTGAAGTCACGCGCAGCACATCCCTGTCTGATTGGTATAAAAACTATGTGAAGTCGGAGCTCAATGTAAAATTGTGTGAGTTTCAAGAAAGGGCAGCAGCAAAACTCTCGATAGAATCATCTCCCTCGACATCAACATTTCTAAATTCGAACCATTCTATCGTGGGTCTTCCTATGTTGCTCTGCCAGCTGATATCTCTAGAAAGAAAGCCGTTGTCAATGTGGAAAACAGAGATGATGACTTATGCTTTCTATGGTCCCTTCTTGCTGCTCAAGTAGGGGTGTTTAAAAAACACGGAGATCGAGTTGAAAATTATATACAAGCCTTCGCCAATCACAGTTCCAATTTTTCAGGTATTTGAGTTTCCGGTAAAACTCTCAGACATTTCCAAATTCGAGAGGCAAAATCCAGACTATTCAGTAAATGTTTCGGTCTCGATGTAGATAATGGTAAACATGTAGTTTCTGGGGCCCTCCATCACACTGCAGACAAACGCGGTAAACTCATAAACATGTTAATGATTACTGACGGTACTGGAAAATTCCATTATTGTTGGATTCACAACTTGTCGGCATTAGTTAGATCTTCATTAAGCAAAAACACAAGTGCTATGCACATTTGTGACAGATGTCTGCAACATTTCAGTAGCAAAGATGTCTTGGAACGCCATGAAATCGATTGCTCAAGGGTTAAACCAGTAAGAGTTGATTTACCCGACGACGACGATAAAACCTTAAAGTTTAAGGATTTTGTACACCAACAGCGTGTACCCGTTGTCGTTTACGCGGACTTTGAAAGCTTATTAGAGCCTTATGATTCATGCAGTCCTCCACCCAACGCCTCTCACGCTACTAGAGTCCAGAAACATGTCCCTTTCGCTGCCGCATACCAGGTCGTTTGTCCAGACGTGCCTAGTCTGTCGCGTTTCGACTCCTACTCGGGCGTAAATCCCGAGAAATGGCTTGTGGAACAACTTGTTGTGCTTGCCAAGAAAGTCGATAAAATTTACAAGAGGTGTATTCCTCTTGTAATGACAGATGAGCAAGAAGCAAAGTTTGTTTCTGCTATGGTTTGCCATATCTGTGAGAAAGACATTGAACCGGGGACTGTCAAGGTCCGCGATCATTGTCATATCGCAGGTAAGTTTAGGGGGGCTGCACATAATGACTGCAATTTGCAGTTTAAAAATCCAACGTACTTACCCATTTTCTTTCACAACCTTTCTGGGTATGACGCTCACTTTATAGTTATGGCGTTATCCGACCTCGACGATGATGGGATGGATGTGCTTCCCATAAACACAGAACGATATATTTCTTTTTCTAAAAAGGTTGAATATACTTCAATCACTTTAAGATTTCTGGACTCGTACCGTTTCATGCAGGCCCCATTAGACAAACTGGTTGGAACCCTTGACGACGGTGACATGAGCATTACAAGTGCTTATTTCACCGATCCCGAGAAGTTCCAATTAGTTAAACGCAAGGGTGTCTCCCCCTACGAGTACATGGATTCGTGGGACAAGCTCACCGAGGCCACGCTTCCTCCAAAGTCAAAATTTTATAGTTCGTTGTCGGAGTCAGAAATTTCTGATGAAGATTATGAGCACGCGACACAAGTGTGGCGGACTTTCCAGATCAAGGATTTAGAAGAATATGCAAGTCTGTACATGGGCACAGATGTACGGCTACTTGCAGATCTGTTTGAGAAATTTAGGGATGTATGTTTGGGGAAATACACCCTGGACCCTGCCCACTATTTCACTTCCCCAGGCCTTTCGTGGCAGGCTATGTTAAGGAGCACGCGTGTCGAACTGGACCTTCTGACAGATGTCGACATGCTGCTCCTTTTCGAACGAGGAATTCGCGGAGGTATTTGCCAGTGCGTGCACAGGTATGCCAAGGCAAATAACAGGTACATGCCGGAGTACAACCGCGAGGCGCCAGAAGATTTTATAATGTACTTCGACGTAAACAATCTGTACGGCTGGGCCATGTCGGAGTATCTGCCCTCTGGTGGGTTTCAATGGCTAACAGCTAAGCAGATTGCTAGCATAGATTTTATGAACGTTGCAGATGACTCACCTAGAGGATTCGTGTTGGAGGTAGACCTGACGATTCCTCAGGATAAAAACGACGTTCTAGCAGACCTACCACCCTGTCCAGACCACAAAGCTCCTGTAGGTTCCACCCTCCCCAAGCTAATGACCACACTGGAAGATAAGGTACAGTATGTTCTCCATTACCGAGTCCTCCAGCAATGTGTAGGCTTGGGGTTGGAAGTGACTAAAATTCATCGCGTGATATCTTTCAACCAGTCACCGTGGTTGAAGGACTACATATCTCTCAATACGTGTTCTCGCCGTGACGCCAAAACAGATTTCGAGAGAGATTTTTATAAATTAATGAACAACTCAATTTTCGGCAAGACTATGGAGAACATTAGAAAACACCGCGACGTGAAATTGTGTACTAGCTGGGCGGGCCGCCGCGGTGCCCGCAAACATATCGCTTCACCACACTTCAAACGGGCAACTATTTTCAATGAGGACTTTGTGGCCGTGGAGAAGGCGAAAGTTAGGATTCTATTCAATAAGCCAGTATATGTCGGGATGTGCATTCTTGACCTTTCTAAACTGAGGATGTACCGTTTTCATTACGAATTCGCCATTCCTCAGTTTAGATGCCCTAAATTACTTTACATGGACACAGACAGCTTCATTTACTTAGTGAGGGACTGTGATCCATATGAAGTGATGCTTCGTAACTGGGAGGAATTCGATACGTCCGGGTATAGCACCGACAACCGTTTCAGGATAGAACCCTATAATGAAAAGGTTGTCGGTGTTATGAAGGACGAGGCGAATGGCACCCTGGTTTCGGAGTTTGCTGGGTTACGGGCAAAAATGTACGCATTCCGGCTTGAAACCTACCAAACCTGTCGACGGGCTAATGGTTTGGCCGGTTCCGTCACCAGAAAACTCACAATTGAGGATTACATCAATTGCCTCCATGGAGAAACCCCTCGCTACCACATTCACAACAGAATTTCATCAGACCTCCATGTTGTAAATACCGTTCAAATCTCCAAACTGGGTCTGTCTAGAACGAATGATAAGCGGTATATTTTCCCCGACGGGGTAGAGACCCTCCCGTGGGGGCACAAATCTGTACCTAGGTGAATGTGTGTGTGTTAAAGTGTATATAGTGTGTGAGTGAAGAGGAAATATACCGTTTATCCGTGTATCTAGTTTGTAAATATGTACACTAGTATTTAAATATTTTGGTATCTACATAAAAAAAATCAATGTTGTAAATATGTAGATAAGTTAGGACTGCAAATTTCTGTATCGACTTCTCAGTTTATTAATGTTGTAAATATGTAGATAAGTTAGGACGCTGTAGATATGCTTGTGTCTACTTCTCAGTTTATCAATATGTACATAAGTTAGGATGCTGCATAAAATATAAATAGGCTGCTGTTAATATTTTTGATTAGAGTTAATAAAATCTTTTTCATTTATTTTTTCATTGGCTGCTGGGGGGTGCTACTGAATTGCTTTGTATGACAATTTTTTAAAATAAATTGTACAGAAGAAATGTTGTACATAGATTTTAAGTTTTCTGAGCTACATGCTCATTTGCTTTATATTAACGTTATTAGAATTTTTTTTTTGTAAAATAGGCTAAGTGTACAGAAGTAATGCTGTACATAGATTGTAAGTTTGCTGAGCTGTATGCTCATTTGCTTTATATTAACGTAATTGGAAAAAAAAATATTTGTAAAATAGGCTAAGTGTACAGAAGTAATGCTGTACATAGATTGTAAGTTTGCTGAGCTGTATGCTCATTTGCATTATATTAACGTAATTGAAGGAGGGAAAAAAAACACAATTGTTGGAAAAAATAAGTTTATTTATTAAGAAAAAATGTATTTTACATTTTAAATAAATCTTTTTTATGAATCCACGTGTTATGTGATTTATCAAAACCCAACCATTTCACCAAGATCATATTTTTCCTTCTCTTTATCACTCGTTCAACCAAAAATGTACTTGTAAGTTTTGCTAGTTGTAGTTCTTGCTGGTAAAAATGTTCCTGCAATATCTTTACCTTGATAATCTTTAAATAAATAAGTTACAGGATTTGTTAATTTTACTTTACTGACGGTAAAAACTACACTGTTGAAAGTAGTGAGTTGTCTTTAACATCGCACGGTTTCATCTTGATGGTGCTGTGCCACTTATTATTATAATCAGACATTAATAACCCAGGCTACATACATTGATGTGAACAGTGTGAATAAAATACACATAGTAAGTTATTCAATTTGTTTTATTTTATCCACTTTCCATTAATAAAACCCTTTACCGAGTTATTTTTATGAGTTCTTGTAGTGGCATGACGCTTCATCACTTACATACTAGTCTGAAGAGCGAAATAAGAAAAGACATAAATTTGTTGGATATAAGTACGTATGCGGCTATTTCTATGAATATCATTAAAAACAGTGTGAAAATGTACAAAATCAAGAAATCTGGTCATATATAACAAAAATCGGTAAAAAAAGAACAAACAAAAAATGTAAATTTCGTCCATGAATGAAGTCAATGGTTGACATAAAAATCACACCTGCGTGTATCACAATATTGTTCATATAATGTGTGTGGATTACAGAAATACGTGTTATATGGAAGAAAAAAAAAAGTGTAATGGCAGTCTCCGGATAAACTAATACATGGTAATTGTTTTTTTTTTCAGTAATAAATATTTTCTGATGAATAACGAAACTTGGTAGAGTTCTCCAGAGTCAACACACACGTCACGTAACCATCATGATAGACGTGTCAGTGGAAGTGCATCGGATGCTGCATTCATATGTGTATATGGAGTACTCTGTAAATTTCCTCCACAAAAGACGTAAATTGTATGAATTACATGTTTGCTCACGCTTTATTTTCATAACAATAACATCCAGAGTCTAAACACACATAACGTTACCATCATTATAGACATGTCAGAGGAAGTGCACAGGTTGATAACTATACATACTAGCCTAGTGTTTGTACCAAACGAGGTGAAACACCGTATATGCATGCAGAAACTGACTTAACGCAGTTTCACGGAAGGCAGTCTGCGTTTAAAGACATTGGTTCTCGCTCTCTCACACATACACGCATAACGTTACCATCATTATAGACACGTCAGAGGAAGTGCACAGTCGGAAAAAGATCATGAAAACAGGTAAAACATCACCACAATTACGTCACTTCACTATACGAAAGATGTCATCGGTTTACATGGTTAGAAGGTGCCCATCATGCCATACGATGTGTATTGAGTGCATCCATTAAAATAGAAAAAAAAACGTGCGACATGATGCGGTGTTCCATCATAAATGAAACTCATTCTGGTCACGGCCCGATATGACATCGGACAACTTGAGTAGTACATCAGATATACCTGTCGAAAGTCACACTAAAGTACTGAAGTAGAACTTAACAGAGCATGCAGAAGATGAGAACATCACAAGTTTCATTAAACAACACGACCCTCCAAAAGGCCGAAACATGATGGGCTCAATACCAGATGAAACATAAATTATGTTAGATATCAGTTAGTATATGCCACTTTCGATGAATTTCCTTTAAAAAGTGCCAAAATAGATAAAAATTCTCGAATACTGGTCAAATATAGCAAAATATTGGTTAAAAAATTATGGCACTTTTCTGAGACAGAACTTATGCTAAAGTCTGGTTAATACAGAATGTTAAAGTGTTTGTTATAGTGGGTTAGAGTAAATTCAGGTTAGGTTATTTCAACTCACCTTCTCATGGTGCCACTGATACATGGAAATCCAAAAGTGTTTGCTGAGGCGGTTTGAGCCCCACCGCGTCCTAAGCAGACCGGTATTTTGCGCGGCCTAAGAAGACCGAAATTTTGCACGCACGCCGGTTTTCCGGTTGCAACGCGTTTGTATTTTTCTACGCAGCAGCAGCTTATTGTGGGGCCCAAGCCACCTCAGCAAACACTTTTGGATTTCCATGTATCAGTGGCACCATGAGAAGGTGAGTTGAAATAACCTAACCTGAATTTACTCTAACCCACTATAACAAACACTTTAACATTCTGTATTAACCAGACTTTAGCATAAGTTCTGTCTCAGAAAAGTGCCATAATTTTTTAACCAATATTTTGCTATATTTGACCAGTATTCGAGAATTTTTATCTATTTTGGCACTTTTTAAAGGAAATTCATCGAAAGTGGCATATACTAACTGATATCTAACATAATTTATGTTTCATCTGGTATTGAGCCCATCATGTTTCGGCCTTGTGGAGGGTCGTGTTGTTTAATGAAACTTGTGATGTTCTCATCTTCTGCATGCTCTGTTAAGTTCTACTTCAGTACTTTAGTGTGACTTTCGACAGGTATATCTGATGTACTACTCAAGTTGTCCGATGTCATATCGGGCCGTGACCAGAATGAGTTTCATTTATGATGGAACACCGCATCATGTCGCACGTTTTTTTTTCTATTTTAATGGATGCACTCAATACACATCGTATGGCATGATGGGCACCTTCTAACCATGTAAACCGATGACATCTTTCGTATAGTGAAGTGACGTAATTGTGGTGATGTTTTACCTGTTTTCATGATCTTTTTCCGACTGTGCACTTCCTCTGACGTGTCTATAATGATGGTAACGTTATGCGTGTATGTGTGAGAGAGCGAGAACCAATGTCTTTAAACGCAGACTGCCTTCCGTGAAACTGCGTTAAGTCAGTTTCTGCATGCATATACGGTGTTTCACCTCGTTTGGTACAAACACTAGGCTAGTATGTATAGTTATCAACCTGTGCACTTCCTCTGACATGTCTATAATGATGGTAACGTTATGTGTGTTTAGACTCTGGATGTTATTGTTATGAAAATAAAGCGTGAGCAAACATGTAATTCATACAATTTACGTCTTTTGTGGAGGAAATTTACAGAGTACTCCATATACACATATGAATGCAGCATCCGATGCACTTCCACTGACACGTCTATCATGATGGTTACGTGACGTGTGTGTTGACTCTGGAGAACTCTACCAAGTTTCGTTATTCATCAGAAAATATTTATTACTGAAAAAAAAAATTACCATGTATTAGTTTATCCGGAGACTGCCATTACACTTTTTTTCCATATAACACGTATTTCTGTAATCCACACACATTATATGAACGATATTGTGATACACGCAGGTGTGATTTTTATGTCAACCATTGACTTCATTCATGGACGAAATTTACATTTATTTTTACCGATTTTTTGTTATATATGACCAGATTTCTTGATTTTGTACATTTTCACACTGTTTTTAATGATATTCATAGAAATAGCCGCATACGTACTTATATCCAACAAATTTATGTCTTTTCGAATGTTGGCGTCTATTACAATTCGCTCTTCAGACTAGTATGTAAGTGATGAAGCGTCATGCTACTACAAGAACTCATAAAAATAACTCGGTAAAGGGTTTTATTAATGGAAAGTGGATAAAATAAAACAAATTGAATAACTTACTATGTGTATTTTATTCACACTGTTCACATCAATGTAGTAGCCTGGGTTATTAATGTCTGATTATAATAATAAGTGGCACAGCACCATCAAGATGACACCGTGCGATGTTAAAGACAACTCACTACTTTCAACAGTGTAGTTTTTACCGTCAGTAAAGTAAAATTAACAAATCCTGTAACTTATTTACTTAAAGATTATCAAGGTAAAGATATTGCAGGAGCATTTTACCAGCAAGAACTACAACTAGCAAAACTTACAAGTACATTTTTGGTTGAACGAGTGATAAAGAGAAGGAAAAATATGATCTTGGTGAAATGGTTGGGTTTTGATAAATCACATAACACGTGGATTCATAAAAAAGATTTATTTAAAATGTAAAATACATTTTTTTCTTAATAAATAAACTTATTTTTTCTAACAATTGTGTTTTTTTTTCTTCAATTACGTTAATATAATGCAAATGAGCATACAGCTCAGCAAACTTACAATCTATGTACAGCATTACTTCTGTACACTTAGCCTATTTTACAAATATTTTTTTTCATCAATTACATTAATATAATGCAAATGAGCATTCAGCTCAGCAAACTTACAATCTATGTACAGCATTACTTCTGTACACTTAGCCTATTTTACAAATATTTTTTTCCAATTACGTTAATATAAAGCAAATGAGCATGTAGCTCAGCAAACTTAAAATCTATGTACAGCATTTCTTCTGTACACTTTATTTTTAAAAAATTGTCATACAAAGCAATTCAGTAGCACCCCCCAGCAGCCGATGAAAAAATAAAATGAAAAAGATTAACAGCAGCCTATTTATATTTTATGCAGCGTCCTAACTTATGTACATATTGATAAACTGAGAAGTAGATACAAGCATATCTACGCGTCCTAACTTATCTACATATTTACAACATTAATAAACTGAGAAGTAGATACAGAAATTTGCAGTCCTAACTTATCTACATATTTACAACATTGATTTTTTATGTAGATACCAAAATATTTACTAGTGTACATATTTACAAACTAGATACACGGATAAACGGTATATTTCCTCTTCACTCACACACTATATACACTTTAACACACAAACATTCACCTAGGTACAGATTTGTGCCCCCACGGGAGGGTCTCTACCCCGTCGGGGAAAATATACCGCTTATCATCCGTTCTAGACAGACCCAGTTTGGAGATTTGAACGGTATTTACAACATGGAGGTCTGATGAAATTCTGTGTTGAATGTGGTAGCGAGGGGTTTCTCCATGGAGGCAATTGATGTAATCCTCAATTGTGAGTTTTCTGGTGACGGAACCGGCCAAACCTTTAGCCCGTCTACAGGTTTGGTCGGTTTCAAGCCGGAATGCGTACATTTTTGCCCGTAACCCAGCAAACTCCGAAACCAGGGTGCCATTCGCCTCGTCCTTCATAACACCGACAACCTTTTCATTATAGGGTTCTATCCTGAAACGGTTGTCGGTGCTATATCCGGACGTATCGAATTCCTCCCTGTTACGAAGCATCACTTCATATGGATCACAGTCCCTCACTAAGTAAATGAAGCTGTCTGTGTCCATGTAAAGTAATTTAGGGCATCTAAACTGAGGAATGGCGAATTCGTAATGAAACGGTACATCCTCAGTTTAGAAAGGTCAAGAATGCACATCCCGACATATACTGGCTTATTGAATAGAATCCTAACTTTCGCCTTCTCCACGGCCACAAAGTCCTCATTGAAAATAGTTGCCCGTTTGAAGTGTGGTGAAGCGATATGTTTGCGGGCACCGCGGCGGCCCGCCCAGCTAGTACACAATTTCACGTCGCGGTGTTTTCTAATGTTCTCCATAGTTTTGCCGAATATAGAATTGTTCATTAATTTATAAAAATCTCTCTCGAAATCTGTTTTGGCGTCACGGCGAGAACGCGTATTGAGAGATATGTAGTCCTTCAACCACGGTGACTGGTTGAAAGATATCACGCGATGAATTTTAGTCACTTCCAACCCCAAGCCTACACATTGCTGGAGGACTCGGTAATGGAGAACATACCGTACCTTATCTTCCAGTGTGGTCATTAGCTTGGGGAGGGTGGAACCTACAGGAGCTTTGTGGTCTGGACAGGGCGGTAGGTCTGCTAGAACGTCGTGTTTATCCTGAGGAATCGTAAGGTCTACCTCCAACACGAATCCCCTAGGTGAGTCATCTGCAACGTTCATAAAATCTATGCTAGCAATCTGCTTAGCTGTTAGCCATTGAAACCCACCAGAGGGCAGATACTCCGACATGGCCCAGCCGTACAGATTGTTTACGTCGAAGTACATTATAAAATCTTCTGGCGCCTCGCGGTTGTACTCCGGCATGTACCTGTTATTTGCCTTGGCATACCTGTGCACGCACTGGCAAATACCTCCGCGAATTCCTCGTTCGAAAAGGAGCAGCATGTCGACATCTGTCAGAAGGTCCAGTTCGACACGCGTGCTCCTTAACATAGCCTGCCACGAAAGGCCTGGGGAAGTGAAATAGTGGGCGGGGTCCAGGGTGTATTTCCCCAAACATACATCCCTAAATTTCTCAAACAGATCTGCAAGTAGCCGTACATCTGTGCCCATGTACAGACTTGCATATTCTTCTAAATCCTTGATCTGGAAAGTCCGCCACACTTGTGTCGCGTGCTCGTAATCTTCATCAGAAATTTCTGACTCCGACAACGAACTATAAAATTTTGACTTTGGAGGAAGCGTGGCCTCGGTGAGCTTGTCCCACGAATCCATGTACTCGTAGGGGAAGACACCCTTGCGTTTAACTAATTGGAACTTCTCGGGATCGGTGAAATGAGCACTGGTAATGCTCATGTCACCGTCGTCAAGGGTTCCAACCAGTTTGTCTAATGGGGCCTGCATGAAACGGTACGAGTCCAGAAATCTTAAAGTGATTGAAGTATATTCAACCTTTTTAGAAAAAGAAATATATCGTTCTGTGTTTATGGGAAGCACATCCATCCCATCACCGTCGAGGTCGGATAAAGCCATAACTATAAAGTGAGCGTCATACCCAGAAAGGTTGTGAAAGAAAATGGGTAAGTACGTTGGATTTTTAAACTGCAAATTGCAGTCATTATGTGCAGCCCCCCTAAATTTACCTGTGATATGGCAATGATCGCGGACCTTGACAGTCCCCGGTTCAATGTCTTTCTCACAGATATGGCACACCGTAGCAGAAACAAACTTTGCTTCTTGCTCATCTGTCATTACAAGAGGAATACACCTCTTGTAAATTTTATCGACTTTCTTGGCAAGCACAACAAGTTGTTCCACAAGCCATTTCTCGGGATTTACGCCCGAGTAGGAGTCGAAACGCGACAGACTAGGCACGTCTGGACAAACGACCTGGTATGCGGCAGCGAAAGGGACATGTTTCTGGACTCTAGTAGAGTGAGAGGCGTTGGGTGGAGGACTGCATGAATCATAAGGCTCTAATAAGCTTTCAAAGTCCGCGTAAACGACAACGGGTACACGCTGTTGGTGCACAAAATCCTTAAACTTTAAGGTTTTATCGTCGTCGCCGGGTAAATCAACTCTTACTGATTTAACCCTTGAGCAATCGATTTCATGGCGTTCCAAGACATCTTTGCTACTGAAATGTTGCAGACATCTGTCACAAATGTGCATAGCACTTGTGTTTTGCTTAATGAAGATCTAACTAATGCCGACAAGTTGTGAATCCAACAATAATGGAATTTTCCAGTACCGTCAGTAATCATCAACATGTTTATGTGTTTACCGCGTTTGTCTGCAGTGTGATGGAGGGCCCCGGAAACTACATGTTTACCATTATCTACATCCAGACCGAAAACATTTACTGAATAGTCTGGATTTTGCCTCTCGAATTTGGAAATGTCTGAGAGTTTTACCGGAAACTCAATACCTGAAAAATCGAAACTGTGGTTGGCGAAGGCTTGTATATAATTTTCAACTCGATCTCCGTGTTTCTTAAACACCCCTACTTGAGCAGCAAGAAGGGACCATAGAAAGCATAAGTCATCATCTCTGTTTTCCACATTGACAACGGCTTTCTTTCTAGAGATATCAGCTGGCAGAGCAACATAGGAAGACCCACGATAGAATGGTTCGAATTTAGAAATGTTGATGTCGAGGGAGATGATTCTATCGAGAGTTTTGCCGCTGTCCCTTTCTTGAAACTCACACAATTTTACATTGAGCTCCGACTTCACATAGTTTTTATACCAATCAGACAGGGATGTGCTGCGCGTGACTTCACGCATTTTAGTAAAAAAACACATACGGACGGTTTCGAAAGCGGCTTCCTTCTGAATTTTGTATGTTGTAATCAGCCCCACCTGAACTTTTACGGACGGGGAGGACTGACTATCAACAATTTCGCGAAGTTTTTCAGTTACAAGATCATGGCAAGCATCAATGTATTTAATAGGATCAATATAATTTAATGAATTTAGAATGGTACCGGTATAAATTCTACGTTCAAAAGCACTTTCCCGGTCTTCAAGGATCAAGCGCGCTGCTGGCAACTCACCCCCTGTTGCTGCATCGTTGTGGCTGCTAGATGGTAATAACTATCACTAATAGCTGCTGGGTGACTGCTGCTGGATGCCGGGGTCGGCTGCCATGTCGATGTGCTAGCGACAGGCTGGCGTGGCGCCGGGGTCGGTTGCCATGTCGATGTGCTAGCGACGGGCTGGCGTGATGCCGGAGTTGGGCGCCATGATGACGTGCTAGCGACAGGCTGGTGTGATGCCGGAGTTGGGCGCCATGATGATGTGCTAGCGACAGGCTGGCGTGATGCCGGGGTCGGCTGCCACGATGACGTGCTAGCGACAGGCTGGCGTGAAGCTGGGGTCGGCCGCCACGATGACGTGCTGGCGACGGGTCGACGAGGAGCAGCTGCTGTGGCTGGTGTTTCCCAGGGTCGCCACAGTGGTGGTGGGGCAGGATCATTCCTGTTGACGGCGGCAGGTTCATTTGCGGCCGACCCCTGTATACCGGAACCTGAAACAGAAAAAAGGGAAAATTTTAGTAACATTGAAAAATAAATAAATATGTAAATAAATAAAATAATTATTCAAAGAAGTTGTATTGACTTACCAGTAACTCTATGGTTCCGGTGTGTAGGCGAATCTCCTGCTGGTATCGGTGGTGTAGAAACATATTGTACCAGAGATTGCGTCGGTATTATCCATCCCTGTGATGATGGTGTCGGTGGTACACTGGATGATGGCAAGCTTTGAAATGAGTGCACAGTACCATCTAAGCTCCACTGTGATGAATCTGAAACAGAATAAGAAAAAAAATATTTAGTAATATGAACGAAAAACAAATTATGTAATATGAAAAAAAATATATTTTACACTTACCATTAGAAGTTGTTCGTTGTCGTTTGGGGTTAGACAGTAATGGAGTCCCATCGCGTTTATTCAGCTGCTGATTTGAAGCCGCTTCCATATCTGAAACAAAAAACAAAACGTATATCAGTATCAAAATAATCATGGAACAACATTAAAAACAGATAAATATACAACTACTATGACTGGCATACCTTCAAAGCTGAACATTTCGAAATCGCCACATTCTGCAGACAGAAAAAAAAAAAAATAGAAAAAAAATATAACTTTATAAAAATAATTACAAGTTAAAAATTAAAATGCTTACCACCAATTAGTTCATTGGTTGCAATATTTAGAAGTTCATCAATTCCTGCAAAAAAGAAAATAAACCAATGATATAGCGGCAAAACTAGCAACACCTAACTGTATAATGAGCAATCACTAAAAATTCATACCATAATCATCAAGTTGGCTTAACTCTAAAAGTGCCGCCATATCTGTGAAAGAAAACATAATATATAGTATACATTTAAGATGATAATATATTGTATGCTATTTAAGAAAAATTTTCACAAGTGTGATTGAACTTACCTTCGTAGTTGAAGAGATCTTCGGACATGGTTACTGGAATTCAGAAGAGCGAGAGAGAGACAACCTTACTCGTCGAACTGCGGAGCAGAAGTGATTCACGGATGGCTGACGCAGGCTTCTTATACCGCTAGGGAAGGCAGGTGTTCAAACAAGTGGCCATCCCCAGGTAGCGAGAACCGGTTTTTGTTCACCCGCCCGCTCTACAAAAACTGGTTCTCGGCGCGGGGTATTAGGTTACAACAGGTTTGTACCTGCCCGCCCGCTCTACAAACCGGTTTCTTGCGCGGCGTATCGATTACAAACCGGTTGACGGCGAGGGGTTTCGAATTCAAGGTCAGAGGCAGGGTATCAGATTACAACAGGTTTGTACCTGCCCGCGGTTTCGAATTCAAGGTCGGCGGTAGCGTATCAGGTTACAACAGGTTTGCACCTGCAAAGGGTGACAGGTTACACGGAAGGAACACCTGCAGGTTTCAAGGTCAACGTTAGGATATCAGGTTACACGGAAGGAACACCTGCAGGTTTCAAGGTCAGCGGGATGGTGTCAAGTTATAAGGAGGGGAGGGGAGGGGAGGGGAGGGGGTATCAGGTTGCAAAGAGGGGAAACTGAGGTTTCAAGGTCAGCGGGATGGTGTCAGGTTACAAGGGTGGCGTGGCTAACATTAGTTCCGAATTCGCCACTAGGGGGCTTTGGGCTCACACATACAATTTATATCTACTGCCCTGTCGTATCCGAATGGTCCAAAAAATTGATATGGTTCGATTCGGCCAATTGGGGACAAACGATGACGCCCCTTTCAAATTTTATAAGATGCTGACGACGCTGTCTCCATATGAGTCGCGGTATTTCCGTGACCTACACAGTGATCATTCTATATCTGACGTTGTTCACGCCCCTTACTTGCCCTGCTAGACCTTGTAGCAACGCTTGACACAAACAACACTAAATCACTCGTGTGTCCAATTTATCTCTCACAGAGAATTGTACCTCTAATAATGTACTCACCCACCGATCGGGTATAAGTGTACGATGTTACACTGACATCCGACCATGTCTTCTGGGTACGTCAAGTTTTTTGTCGGCAAGTGTATATGGGTCTCGCCCTTACCTCCAGACAGGCTGCTCTTTAAAGACACCTCCAGCACTAGCTGGATTGCTCCCTACCCGTACCGACAAATAAGATAATGTTGCCTTACGGTTGGGTATTACTGTTTGGGAGATGCACTTGTTAAAATACTGTTCTGCGAAATGATGCTTATCTATCTATATCTATAAAACGAAAACCGGACATATTGGTCGTATAAAAATTCGGAAACTACGGGGCAGATTTTGATGGAGTTTTCACCGTTTTAAAGCTTAGAATCTTAATTCACTTGTCTGGCATGTCTTATGTTTCAACGTTAAATAATGTAGGAGAATTACATGAAATTCTGAACGTATGCTGAGAAATTCCATAGGAGAAATCACTAGATGCCGCATACTCCGCACTAAACACACAACACAATGTCTCTGACCATAGCCTTTAATTAAAGCAATAAGATAACTTACAGTAATAACTATTTTGCACACTAAACAAAACTTTAAGTATTCTTTCTTTTAATTCGATATATTCAATTTTTAAAAGCCATAGCTTGAAGTATTCTTTCCTTTAATTCGGGATATCAATTTTTAAACGACATAGATAGCCGTAAAAACAACAGAGATTTTCTTTAAGCACGATCTCTGGACAATATCTCTGGCATTCAGCATTAGTCTTCTGTTTACAATAATATTATTCCGGATTCACTTTTGATATTTTATCTGTAGAGTTAAAGGATCTGGCGTTTCGAACCACAAGTATATCCATTCACTTCGCAATTGAATCAAACGTGAGTTTTTAAAATAATCTCGGGTTGTTCAGTAATGTAGTAATGAAATTTCTTAACCAAATTATCGAAGCTTGATATACATGAATCTTTTCGGACGAATGAAAATAGTATACGTGCAAATAAACTTCAGCCCACCAGTTTCTTGGTAGGGGGCGGGTGAATGTAAGTTTGCTTTAATTCCGAAAAAATTTGCGCGTATTTCATGAAACTTTGTACAAATGTTTTGCGGGAATAAAAATAGGGTACGGTTAAATCTACGCCAACTATACCGGGCAACGCCGGGAACTCCGCTAGTAAACTATAAAACTGATAAATGTTAATCTACAATTCTCTCATGTTTTCCTCAATCTTTTCGACTTTCCAATCTTGGACAACAGATCCTATTCGCCCTAACAGATCAAAGCCGCTAATGAAAGAAGGATAAGTTTACTGACAAATCTACTGTCCAAGGCAATCCTAGCCCATCTAGAGCCACGACAGACGCAAGAAGAAATTTTTGTGTATACTGGTAAACTCACGCAACAATCAAAACCAGTTACCATAAATAACTTATCTAAGATCATAAAAGCAAAGTAACTACGATTTTCTCTGGTTTTTAGATTTCCAGGTTCTGTTCGAACCTCAGAAGAACATGAAATTTTTGTCATTTGAATGTACACAATACTGATCACCAAACTGTGATCCAAGCATCTGGGTTGAGCCCCGAAACAGTGCGTATAAAGTGATCGACTGACTCGGGTGTAGTTTGCGGACGTTAAGCGTGACAAGAAGAAAGCCTTTACTATCAGTGGCCATGTTCAGCTATGTTATAGAAATCAAAGTAAATTTTTAATGGAAGGTTTCCATGTAAAAGTTACAGAAAGAAATAAACTAAAAATAAAAACTGTTACCCACCCACGTGATTAATAAACTCATATCAAATCCATGAAAGTTATTTACTTTTTAAAAAAAATCTCCTTTCATACTGCTGGAAGAAAAGCTTTAGTGCTAAAGAGAATATTCAATGAAGCAGAAGCGTTGAAATAGCAGCAAACTGGGAGATAATTCAAGGTACTGAATGTACAGAGAACGCATATTAATTAAACTCTGATGAAACTAGCTATTAATGGTGGCTCGAGAATTTATGAAACGCTCGTGCCTAGAGTGGTTCTAATATATTTGTTTGAAACATAAATTGAAAAGTGTAATTATTTACATTTAATTACACCGCACATGTGCGCTAAGTCTGGCTTACCTACATACGAAAAACAAAATGAAACATTCTAACAGAACAGCTTTTTTTATTTTGTTTTGTTTTGTTCAAAGTATCTGTTCAATTTGAGAGAGCATGCTATGGAACAAATATGTTGTGTCAATTTTTGTCTAATTCAAACAACGGTCTTGTGTAAATTTTAACAAATGATTTGTATTTATATAATTACTGGACATTGATTATCAAACTAATTACAGATACTGTTCCTGGCAGGAAATACTGCACTGTATTTCTAACTCGCTATTAACAAATAATTAAAAATACATACATTTAAATAATCGAATATTACTAACGCAAGAGCAGAAATATTAAACACACAAGACTACAATTTCTGTGTTTTAAAATAAAGAATAAAAACTGTATCTTGATGTTAGTGTTACTAATTCTATTGAAAGTTGTTTTTAAGAAGTCGCAGGTGGACACTTTCGCCAAGTTGAATTAATCCAGAGTTGTAATGGTGTACAAATTTAATGGACTGTACGGTGACGCGGTGCAACTTATCAGATAGGCATAGGCCTACATAAAGAATGGTCAGTCAAATTGTGGGCAAATCCAACGATATCACCAATCACATATCGGTATGATAAAAAAATGTAAACAAAATGTTAATAACAGGTTATGACTTAGTCTTTCTCATATGCTACCTCAAACTGCAATACATGTTTCTTTTATCATAGAAAGTGGTTTTAAAACTATGGTGCGTTAACATAAAGTTTAACACAATATATAATATAAATAAATGCCCTCCCACTGCTTCATGATTCAAAACTTTATCACAACGTGTATAGTCAACTAAATATACTATTAAGCAGCAAATTTAATACCGGTAGTGTTTCGTAATTCATAGTTCATGGTAGTGTGGAATCTATTTATTTAGGAGTTTAAATCTCAGCTGATAACATCATAGAATAAAAATTTCGCAGGTTAAGCCCGAAAACATGCTGATAATTTATTTTATATGAATAACAAGTTCAGACAAAAAAGACCTTAATATTTGGAAACTGTCTCAAATCATTTTTCCAATATTTTAAACCTGCATTGTCATTTAAAATGAACCAAATATATAACATTTTAATAAAAAATTCAACATTGAAATATATGATTCACTTGGATTTTGTCAAATATCACGTTTATTTGAGACAAATGTGCTCAAATATGCAAATACTATAATCGCTAATTGCAGGAAGGGAACATGTCCACTTTTTTACGAAAATCTTTTTTTTTCAAAAAATGCATCTTTGAACATAGCCCTTTCGTTCTCTGCAGAAAAGAAATATGTTCCATTAACAGAAGTATATGAAATAAGTTGAGAAATATGCATTTGATACAGAAAGGAAACATGTCCTGGACATGTTTCCTTTCTGCAGCAAACAGTTTTGTACGATTGGTGTACCTGACGTTTCCACAGATACTTGTGGTCAAGCGCAAGGAGGTTTATTTGGTGTAGGCAAAATGGATGCTCCAAGTGATGATGGGAAGTGTTGTTCTCCAGAGAAAAAGAGAAGATAAGGTGTAAGGAACCCCGATGCTTATACAAGAAATGTAATGTTGGTAAAGTGAAGGGTGAACCTCACGTGAATTGGGCTGGCAAAGATATTCCAAGAAGAAAGAAATATGTTGAATGCAGGTATGTTTCACTTCATATAATTCATTGTTGTCAGTAATAGCTGAGGCCTAATATGCTATCGAACACTTTCAACAGATGTCGACGTGGTTGTCTCGTTGATGTTAAAGACGAAGAAATGGAACAAATCATGGAAACATTCAATAAAATGAGCACAAAGGACGAGAAGGATTTGCATCTACGACTGATAGAAATGAGTGACGTGAGCAGGAAACGTTCCAACAAAGATACTAACTACAAAAAACAAAAATCTGTTTCTGCGAAATATCATGTGCTTTGTTGATCTCTCCGTGTTCAAGTTTGTAAAATTGCATTTCAGCAAGTTTATGGCATAACACCTAACAGGGTTTATCGTTTGTTGAACCTTCTAAAACAGGGAAAATCGGCCATAGATTTACGTGGGAAGCCAGTGAGCGCAAATGCTATTTCTGGATATGTGTGCCGTGAAATTTACGATCATATATCGTCCTTCCCCACAGAATCATCACATTACACGAGGAAAGAAATAAAATTTTTACATGCTAGATTATCTGTGAAGGAAATGTATGAAATGTTTATTGTACTGTATCCAGATTCTAAGGTAAAGTATGAGTTTTACTGGAATTACACTCCTGGAAACTGAAATAAGAACACATTGACGCCGGTGTGTAAGACCCACCATACTTGCTCCGGACACTACGAGAGGGCTGTACAAGCCATGATCAAACGCACGGCACAGCGGACACACCAGGAACAGCAGTGTTGGCCGTCGAAGGGCGCTAGCTGCGCAGCGGTTGAGCACCGCCGCAGTCAGTGTCAGCCAGTTTGCCGTGGCATACGGAGCTCCATCTCAGTCTTTAACAATGGTAGCATGCCGCGACAGCGTGTACGTGAACCGTATGTGCAGTTGACGGACTTTGAACGAGGGCGTATAGTGGGCATGTGGGAGGCCGGGTGGACGTACCACCGAATTGCTCAACATGTGGGGTGCGAGGTCTCCACAGTACATCGATGTTGTCGCCAGTGGTCGGCGGAAGGTGCACGTGCCCGTCGACCTGGGTCCGGACAGCAGCGACGCACGGACGCACGCCAAGACCGTCGCATCCTACGCAGTGCCGTAGGGGACCGCACCGCCACTTCCCGGCAAATTAGGGACACTGTTGCTCCTGGGGTATCAGAGAGGACCATTCGCAACCGTCTCCATGAAGTTGGGCTACGGTCCCGCGCACCGTTAGGTCGTCTTCCGCTCACGCCCCAACATCGTGCAGCCCGCCTCCAATGGTGTCGCGACAGGCGTGTTTGGAGGGACGAATGGAGACGTGTCGTCTTCAGTGATGAGAGTCGCTTCTGCCTTGGTGCCAATGATGGTCGTATGCATGTTTGGCGCCGTGCAGGTGAGCGCCACAATCAGGACTGCATACGACCGAGGCACACAGGGCCAACACGCGGCATCATGGTTTGGGGAGCGATCTCCTACACTGGCCGTACACCTCTGGTGATCGTCGAGGGGACACCGAACAGTGCACGGTACATTCAAACCGTCATCGAAACCCTCGTTCTACCATTCCTAGACCGGTAAGGGAACATGCTGTTCCAACAGTACAATGCACGTCCACATGTATCCCGTGCCACCCAACGTGCTCTAGAAGTTGTAAGTCAACTACCCTGGCCAGCGAGGTGCCAGGTGGAAATGGCTTGGCATGCCGTTCCACAGGACTACATCCAGCACCTCTACGATCGTCTCCATGGGAGAATTGCAGCCTGCATTGCTGCGAAAGGAGAATATACACGGTACTAGTGCCGACATTGTGCATGCTCTGTTGCCTGTGTCTATGTGCCTATGGTTCTGTCTGTGTGATCATGTGTTGTATCTGACCCCAGGAATGTGTATATAAAGTTTCCCATTCCTGGGACAATGAATTCACGGTGTTCTTATTTCAATTTCCAGGAGTGTATTTTAAACAGAACTTTTCTCTACAGTTTGGCAGACCACAAAAGGATACCTGCAGTACTTGTGAAGAACTTACGTGCAACCTCAAAAGTACTTTTCCCTGTGACAGTGCCAAAAGAGTTGCTGCTGCCGAATTGTTGATTCAAAAGCGCAGAAGTCATAAATTCTATCGTACATTAAAAGAATTAACTGCAAGATGACAACATGAGGATAATGTACTTTGTGTTTCGATTACATGGCAACAGTTTCATTGCCACATATTCCTGTGCAAGACATATACTATTACAGGCAGTTAAGTGTGAATACGTTTGGCGTACATAACTTACGAACGCACAATATGAAATGTTATGTGTATCATGAAGGGATAACAAAAAATCGCCAAATGAATCGTGTAGTTTCCTGAAAGACTACATCGACAACGAAGTAAATTCATGCATATCAGAACTTCACTTGATCAGTGATAATTGTCCTGGATATAACAAAAACAATACTTTAGTGAGATTCCTGATGGGCGTAGCTGAAACAGGCCGATTTAGGGTAATAAAGCACTAGTTTCCACAGAAGGGCCACTCATTTCTTCCCTGTGATAGGGACTTTGGCCTCATTAAGAGACAGCTTCGCAAGGCAGATAGAATCTACGCCGTTCAGCAATACTGTGAACTCATACAAAAATCGTCTATCTAAAACAGCAAGTTCAAAGTTTCACAAGTTAATTAAGACAGCATTGTAGACTGGAAAGCATGGTGGCCATGTTTGTTTAGGAAGACTTGTAACTCAGACAGTTCAATTGGAAATGATGTTCCAAGGCAGGACAAGGAATCTTTTGGCGTTTCGAAAGTACCTTTATTTTGAATACTGTTGCACCAAACCAGGATACGTGATGACTAGAAATATGATTGATGGCCTAATAAGTCATAGTTTAAAACTTAGGAATACTTCATACTGAGAAACTCAACTGCCGACAAAGAAAGCCTATACTGGAAAACTTCCCGTGTTGAAGCAGAAGAGAGAAGATCTAAAGAAATGTGAATAGTATATTCCAGACACATACGACATTTTCTGGAGAGAGCTATTTGATTGGCCAACAGACTAGTGTTTAGTGTTACATTATACATCATGATGTTGTATGAGTGTCATAAAAGAGCACACGTCCTCTATCAATAAAATTAAAACCTTAATCTTTGCTTTTATTGCTTCCCAAGCAATTGAAATTAAATGTAATTATATTGTGTGATCGTATATTTTTGAGTCCAGAAAGGGAACATGTCCCAAAACTTCTATTGATTATTCTGTGTATGTGAATTAACATGTATGTTTGAAATTCCATGTAAAAACAGTCAAATATTATGCTTCTCATCGCCAAAAACCATAAAATGTGATACTGAGTACCGTAAATATGTAATATATTTTTTTTGTCATTTCCCTAAAATTTGTCAAACTGCATTTAGCGATTCGAGTTCAAATTTCTGTTAATAATGGGCAGTATGAATATGTTACTGTAGAGGCTTTCCAACTCCGCAGTTAAAAATTATTTACACATAGACATTAGTTAAGATTAATAAATAAGGATCAGATATCAATATAAAAAAATAAGAATGTTAAAGTTTCTGCTAAAGGTGACCAGAAGAGACGCCTTCCTTAGTTCAGATTAAAACTGGAAACACGTGACCATAAAGTGTACAAAAACAAAATACCAGTCATTCGTCAGCCCATGAACGCCACACTTATTTTGTTAGTTGGTTGTACGTGCCGTGCTGCTAATAATACTGCTTTGTAAAGGCGTAAGTTTTCTTTCACCGGTGCCACAAAACATTTCAGAACGGAAAATATACAAATCTTTTCAGTTTATAAACCCAACGATAACTACAGTCTACCCGAAAATACTTTTGAAGGTTCCGGTGTTTGAAAGAATATCCATTACAGCAACAATTTGGTTTTCTATTTGGTTGGAAGTTAAACGTATTGTCCAAATACTTCGAAGCAGTTGGTGTTGTGGTGTATTTTTTTTTTTTTTTTTTTTTTTGCAGTAAGTCTATTTTTAGCTATTATAAACGCTATTTACCTTAATTTCTTTACACCCCAGTGATGGACTTAGAACAGTATACCAACTAGCAACACATAATTATTTAAAACTCATTTTACCATTTTCAGCAGTCACTACGAGATAGTCGTCTTCTTTCGCCTTCTATTGCTTATTAATGACAATATTTTACAAGGTAAAAGTTAATGTAATTCATAGCCACAACATCTGGAATAAATCAATAATCGTCTTACTTCAGAGCTGGCATTTGGGACCGAAATTCTCTCTGTTCCTTGCATCCAGTCCTCTACGGTTTTAATGGCCACAATCACCGCCTCCCCCAAAAATGTTTCTGCTAAAGTTCTCATGTATTTTCGAACGGCACGAATGGCTCTTCGTTTTATTTTCTCCTCATCAATATTTAACACTTTATTTTGTTCAAATCTGTGTGTAAGTTTAGTAGGAAACAAATTCAGACGACAATCTCCTCTTAATCATAAAATGTCTTTTTGATTGTTCGTTGAGTAAATTAAGATGTTTGTTAAATCTTAAAATGAACATTTTACCCAAACATTAAAAATCAGTTAATTACGAAAATTTGCAAACAATAAAATTATGCATCAATAGGTCCGAAGCGAATATTAAAACTTAAAATTGGCCAAACCTACGTCTCATCTTAGTTTTGTGTAATACTACCACTACACAAATTCAGAAATCAAAGGAATCATTTAATAAAACTAGGCAATAAAACCGTTATAAGTGATATCGTTTACCATGCAGAATCTGTCCACTCCTGAGGCAATTCCCGTGTTGATATACATACAATACGCTCTCGTGCCGACAAGTGACTAACGAATTACTTTCTACTGTATACGTAGATTGGAATGTAATACGTCGAAATTTTTAAACCACAGGCATTTCACATGTAGTATCAGTAATTAATAAACAAATCCAGAATATATATACAATTCATTTAAATTATTATAGGAGGAAAATACATATCAAAATTGTATATTCTTTCTCATACTGCCACATGTGTGGTAAATAGTTTTGGAAGAACTACTTTGACTCCTCCTACGAATAAATTTGCAAGTAGCTTGCGATATTGGGCGCAGTTCTATACAATATCTAGATACAGTCATTGGCAACGAAACAAAATTGTACGAGTTTCCTATCTACACGATTAGGCACATTAATGTTTGTTTCCGGCTTGAATTAGCTTTTTTTTTTCTTTACGCTTATGACTTTACCGCCTCGTCGACGTGGAGGGGTCATTTGAGACTGGAAAGGACGGGGGGGTAAGACTTTTTTTTTTAACTGCTTAATGTCTCTCAACAGCGAGGTCTTTAGAGACGGGAAAGGATGGGGGACAAGGAATGGGAAGGAATTCGGCCATGGCCTTTTGAAGGAAGCATCCCGGCATTTGCCTGGAGTGATTTGGGAAACCATGGAAAACCCAAATCTGGACGCCCGAACGGGGATTCGAACCGCCGTCCTCCTGAATGCGAGGCCAGAACGCTAGCTGTTACACCACCACGCTCGGTGGAGGGGGAGGGGGGGATAAGAACGGGAAGGAATTACGTCATGACCTTTTAAGGGAAGCATCTCGAAATTCTCCTTTAGTGATTTGGGGAAACCATGAAAACCCTAATTGGATGGCCTGACGCGGATTCGAACCCTCCTCCTCCCGAATGCGAGGCTACAGCATTACCGCTCACCCACCACGCCCGGTTTTGCATCAGCAAAAACGTAATCCAATCAAAACTCAGATCCAATTGTAACTTGAGTATAATTTTGATGCAATATCATGTGCCAGTACTCGAATAACACGTGTTACATGTCACCGCTAACTAGTATGTAGGAGCATATTATGTTTACTCGCGTCAACGTCCGAACGCTGCAAGTCTCTTAACGCATATCCTTCCATCTGCTTGTAGTAATTAAGCGCCCATCAAAACCGTACTTTCTATTAGAGTGCTTGTGATGTCACAAGACATTTGATCCATAATTAGGAACTTTAAGAAGTAGTATTTAATTAGAATAAGTTTAGGATTAAGTAATTTCAATTAGGTAGCGAGAGTGAAGCGGAAAGATTTTTTTTTTATAATTCTAAGATTTTCAAGTGGCTATAGATACTGTCATGGCGGCTAAGCCATGTGGGAGAACTTCGGACACCTTGCTTCCGCCCAGAGTTTGGCGGGGATAGGATACTATTGTAGCCACCCTACAAACACAAAAGCTACCTCTCCGGTGGGGTAACATCGGTGGAACTCTGTGTTCCCACCCATTTGGCAGAGATGGTCCTCTCGCCAAATGGGAAAGTGAGGATCCAATGTTGGCAGTACTCCCCTCCCGTAGAGGATCATATACCTGAATCCCGTTAGGTGGGTGTTATATAAGCCCTGACAATGGAACCATAGTTCTCAGTCTTGACCAGTTTCTTTTTAGCGCTACGCGGTGGTAGGTCGTGATGTCGCTCCACGAGGGATAATGATGTAAGCCCATATTATGTTCTGTTTCTCTCTCTCTCTCTGTGTTTCTGCCATACATCACTCTCGCTCACAGTTTTATAAAGTAAATCAAGTATATGAAGTTGTAATTATCTTATCAAGACGTTGATTAGTGGATTCAACATTTGTGTTTGAACAGAAAACCTAAAGTGTGTACAATTTATCAGAATATAACTCAAATCAGTGTGGTGCATCTAACTAAATTTTATTTGTTTCTTTGTAATTGTTCCACCTCATTTACCTGGATTAAATGATGGAGTGAATGCAGTCAATCTTCGGCTAAGAGGTCCGATACTTAAAACATTAATAAATTAGCCGGAAATTAATTAGCAGGAGGGGTGGGAACGTTACATGCTGAACTGTTATAGTTGTTTACGGATCTTAAGGAATATAAGCGAAAAACAAGAAGCGAAGCGTCTTTTGTGTAAAACCGATGTTTAATGGTTGCTTCTGGTAGTTTTTCTGTTAGACACAGTTTGAAAACCTACACACGCCCGTCGCCTTTAGGAGTGCCTCATATAACCATGGGTGCCTCTTTATTGATTGTGCCCCAGGCGCTATAAAACTAGCTCTTAAACGACTAAAATGTCAAAAGCCGTGATTCAGTAACAGATAGTGCTTGGATGTATCATCAGCTACCAAACAATGAACATTTACGAAGTGGTGTGGTACCGACAATTATTCATAATTAACGATCTCATTTATTTCATAGTGGCTAAAACTTCTTTTCAGTTCACGGGGGCGTAATAATTACAATTATCCTCAAGTTCCAAGTATATCTGAATTAGGTTTCGATTCCACAGTTACCAGTCAAAATTAGGAAACCAGCGTTCCAAAACGCTGAATACTCCTGGTAGTTCAATAATTAATAATTATGCTTATTAACATGCATTAGTACAGCTTATAACCTCACTGTTGTAGTTAAAAGTTGCCATTACTCCCCACTTCGTAATCACATAATAACTGAAAGCAGTGAAACGCATTAATACCTACCTATTTAAATCTGGAAATAGAAATGATTAATATCGCTATGTTCTTGATGACTTTTCAGTCTGTACCTTCGTAGACGGCCATGATTTATTTTAAATTAAAGTTAAGCAACTATTTTCTGCAACGTTAAACTTCTTAAAATAAAATTAACTTTTTTGCTTTACAACTTCAACTTTCAGAAAGGAACGAAGGTTTTTCCGGAGGGATAACGATGTATGTCTGTTTCAGTTAAAGTAAGATGGGAGTCTATTAAAAGAGCTGTATTAATCTTCACTGTCGAAATACGGAAAAAATTATTAAAATTTTATCATGCTTAAAATGAGTAGCCACGGAAAGGCAGCAATCTCTACTAGCCCTAATTCCAGTTTGCTGAAATAATTTAATTGAAAGTTATTTGATAATCATAGTAAGCGGTTCTTTCTAATTATTCTACTTTTTTTTCGTCTGACTAGATGTAACGTTCTTTGATGGCTTTGTTTAATATTTCTGCTAGAAATACAATAATTTCAATGGAATTTCTAGCTGGCGTAAAAGTTATCAATTCATAATACACCGAATTGCAACATGCATAGATATTGATGATATCATTCCGGAAACTTAAAAAGTTTCATATGACATAACAGTCATTTCTGAAGCAGGTATTCACCAATTATTTTTATAGGATTTAAGGTATTCATCTCACTTCTGATAATTTATTTGCGAGGAGTTCATTTTGGACTTTCGTCAGGTGAAATACGTAATAAGCATGCGTAATCCCTTGGAGAATATATATTTATTTTCATTTTAATATATCCATGATATTACTTCAATACAGATAAATACGGATACAATAGACTCCGATCTCGTTCAGAAAGTGAACCTGCTGCTATTAGCCTGGATTTCGCAGAGAATGCGGTGTCGGCATCCCTTTTATGTTTAGATAAGCAGCGAGCAGGGAAGAACGTATGACCGATGACACATGAGCTAGTGGCCTTCCAAACACAGCGCAGTCCCGGACGTGACGTCAAGATACAAAACGTCACCTGCGTCGGACAGTGTGACGTAGGGCAGGCTTCTGCCAATGGAAAAGTTACGAAATCTGCGTGAATGAGATGCTCGTTTGCAAACCAGTCACAGAATCTATATGTATATATATATAGATGAATGTATGTATGTTTCTTTGTTCGTTCTTTATACAAATCCACAGTTTTCATCCGATCTCGATGAAGCTTTGCATACTTATCCTTTGAAATAAGGAGAAAAATACTGTCTACATTTGGTTGAAAAATTATCTGTATAACTAATGTTGTCTTATAATTTAGAAAAAATACTGAATGGCGATAGAGAGACGCGTTGGATATGGAGGTCTCTTTACTGTTTTTCTGTGTAGCAGTCAGGTAGCTCAGTGTTTAAAGCGCTTGATTACTAGTGTTAGGATCGTGGTCTCCGGTTCAAATCTCCGTGGAGGCCAAGTATTTAAAAAAAAAATTGATCATAAGAGTCACGCCTGGGCCGTCGGTTATTCGGATTGAATGTTAAACTGTAGATATCACAAAGTTAGGGGTACAATGCGAGGCAAATCGTAGGTAGTCTTGCATGCTGTAGGTGTACATTTTTTTACGTTATATTGATCCCTCAGGGGTGATTCGCAGTCAATGTGAGTGTGATATGCAGTAATAATACTATAAATGCGGAAGTAAGTCTCTGTCTTTTGTTACGTTTTGACGACTAATTGCCTACATCGATATTGACGGAATTTCACATGAAAATCTGTAGGGAGGGCACAGGACACATTGTGCGAAGGTCTCCTGACCGACGCCAAAGGCTCCGTCGCGGCGCCGAGGTGGTGGGGTCTGGTGAAGCCGATTAGGGACGCCTGCTGCCCTCTGAATAATGGAGGGCCAAGCCCAGCCTTCAGGAGGAAACACAAAACCCTCTCCACGCATGCCAGTCCAAACTTCTTTAACTTTCGTGAAAAATAAATGACATGTAACTATTGTCCCTTTCGTCGATGCACCCGACTACATTAATGAATCTGAAACCGGTGATGAATTTCGCACGTTGCGAAAGAACTGTTGAAATTTAAAGTGATTGAAAGCTCTTTTCTTTTCACACGGGATTTGCTGAGCGATAGTCTCCAGTTTGTGTTTCCTGAATTTACTTACCAAAAAAAAAAAAAAAAAAATACCGCAATGAAGTTTGTATAGTGCAAATCTGGTTGTAGGCCATCTTCCGCAGTTGTTGGTTAATAGATTATAAATCAAAATTCCGTCTGGAAACCACTGTTGAAGTTGATGTTACTTTATTCACATACGCGTTTCGCCCTTATGGTGTGGGGCATCGTCAGTGGCTTTGAATTTGTTTTACATGTGTTTCATTACATTTGACAAAAGCATGATAAATTATTATATAGATATTTACATTGTACTTATAGCTAGGGTGATGATATTTACATGGCGATCTGGAACAGCACTTTATGCATTTTACAGTTCTTTTTCACAAGTAGAAAACTGTTTTACACATATTTCTGACTAAACACTTGGCATTATATCCATTGAAATATTAAATGTATGCTTCCTGTTGCATTTGTCTGCTACATAACATACATATTGTTTTGATGAAATACAGTGCTACCAACTTTGTTTCATTTTTGTTTGTTATTGTATCTGTGTTGCTCTATTAAATTCACCATAAAGCTGAAATTTTATACAAGTTTAAATGATTTTCCTTAGAAGAAGTTTATGTTGACGTTTCCTCTCCAGTCGCTTTTGCTCGAGGGTTGCTCAAGATTTCCCGAGGCAGTGTGCACATCTCGATCGGCCGAAATCAAGTTTACATTGCTCTATGTCACTCATCAGTTACATTCTTGACTGTACTCTTCTACTTCTGTGAGGCTCTTTAAATTCTACACACTATTTGGTCAACATCAAATATGTTTCTGCTGCTTCTTATTGTTGGTGTTTGACACTGAGCTGGACTTAATATAATCGAACACAATTTCTATTAATTCTTGACAGGTTAAGAAATCGGAGTGATATTAGCATGCTTAGACGGCTGAACTTTCCTTAGTTTGCTTAATTAAAAAAAAAAAAATGACTTTTGCTATTAACTACTTGGGACCAGTTCAGTATTCAGACCATCTAAGGAAATTCTCTCGAATAACCTTTACCCTTTAAATAGTCGGGAAAACATAATTAACAATTATTTATAAAGTATTTAGGAGTCAAAATTTTACTGAAGGACCAGTGGCTTGTTGTTCATAAAACGTCACCCTCCTATCTCCTTCAGAAATGTTAAAGGCCAATAATCAACATTGTTTAGTTACTGTAATCATAAGCAACCAGTAATGTCCACTGCAGTTTAAAGCAGAAAGTTTTTACATCCATCCTATTATAGAAAACGCTAATCTGGAGTCTGAGTACGTCGTCTATAGCTACTATAGCTATTGGCTAGAGAACGGTCACGTTCCAGCTTTCACTCGCCAATCAACAGCCTCTATATTACATTCCTTCAATCATCTTGCTTTTCGTTCATTTACAGCTAGACCAGAAATTCGTGTAAGGAGAAGGAGATTCAATTTTTAAGCTATTTTATCTTTATCAGTTATAAGGAATAGGTTAAACAATAACCTAAGTTTTGGCAGACAGTAAGAAACAATGCAGTTTATTAAAAACTCGGAGAAACGTAATACGAAATGTATTAGTCAAATAAATAACAGTTATCCGTTTTAGAAATTATAGTCTCCGTCATCTAAAGTAAAATGCATTTATTTATGTAAAATCCTAACCAAATACTCCGATAATCTAACGTATTCAAATAACGAAACATATCTTTAAAAATGACTCATTCGTTTCTGCTTATAAGCTTTCCATAATAAATTCCTACTACCATTATAATGAAAACCTTATGTTAGGGTTCTCTGGTGGTTTAATTACTGATTAATTAATTAAAAAGTCCACCAAAAAACAATGTTATGTTGATGTTCGTTTATTTTGATCAAATCAACAAGTCAGCGATATTCACTAGTATAGGTACAATACAGAGATGCACAGTCGCAAAGAAACTCTCTGTGAACTTAACTGAATGACTGAAACTCCCTGTAACACTGAATACTGTCAACTAAACTGACTTACTAACTGAATGAATGTCTCTGTCCAGGCGATCTGTTTATATAGTCTTTATCGAAATTACTAGAATTC
>JARYHS010013524.1:0-13050 GCA_031002005.1 Vandiemenella viatica | reverse complement strand
AAGTCATACCTACTTCATACAGATTATTCAGCATATTATGCACCAAGGTAGCTATATATATCATCAATCACGATTCTGATTTGGATGTATAATGCTAATAAACCGGCAAAACAGAATTCTATAGAATTATACTAATAATACCTTAGCGGTTACTACGCGAAACAGAAATGACACAGTACAGAAATAGACGGACATCGACAAGTGACTGTCTGGTGAGTGAGATATTGTCTCCTCCCATCTCTGTGAAGCGTCAGACGCGGACATCACGTCTGCATGGGAGAGTTTGTATCTGGCTGCAGGCGACGGGCAGTCCGACACTGGCTTTGAAGCAAGGCTGAGTCCCGGAGCCTGACTGCACCAAGTCTACAGGCACCATGCACGGGCTGCACCTGATGTAAAATATCACATCCAATATCATGCTATAGCTGACACGAAATGTTACAAATTATGGCTCTACAGAGGAACAGCTAAAAGTTGTGAAGGTACAATTGTTCTGGAGATTCGCTTGTAGCTTGACATTATATGGTGAGAAAAGTGGTCCCTGGCGAAACAGCAAATAAGAAGAACGGAGAACCCAGAGGTGAAGTTCCATTGGAATACGGAACTGGTTGCAATGGGAAGATGTATAAAGGATTGAGAACTACCTATAGGAATTGATGATAAGAAAAACATTTCGAACGTGATCGGAAAAAGTAAAGAAAAATTGGATAAGACTTTCAGCGAGACATGAAGCAGTTTAAGAGATACGCAGTAATACATCGAATAGTACTGGAAGTGAAAAGGGGACGGCGAAGATTCTGTATACAGCAAAACACGAAAATATAAAATACATAAAGCAGCATGAAGAAACTGGCAGAAGGCGTGGAGGAAGAAAGAAATATTTAGTACAGAAAAGGCAAACATTTCAGTTTCTGCTTTATGGACAGAACCATTGTGGATACCAGAAGGTGATCTGCGTCTAACAGAGGAAACGGATACCTCAGCACATTTGCGAACTGTATAATCACCACGCTATTATCATATATATTATTTCTATAAGGTATTTTTTTGTCACAAGCCTATATCTTCCTTCATACTTAACCGAAATCAATGAATGAGGTGTCATTTTAAAGCTTATGGTCTCCACTTTGGTTAAATCGTATTTTAAGCAAGGAAGTTTTCGGAATTCGACCCTTAAAGGGCAAAAATGTAAATTTTTCTAAAATGCTGTTTTCTGTGTTACGAGTCACTTATCTCCCTGGATACCTATCTGAAACCGTTTTATGAAGTATCGTTTTAAAGATTAAGATCTCCGCTTTAGTGACGTCATATATTAAGCCAGAAAGTTTTCGGAATTCGACCCTTAAAGGGCAAAAGTATCAATATTTTTGCAATGCATTTTTGTGTCACGAGCGATTTATCTCCCTTAATATCAAACCGATATAGATAAATGAGGTATCATATTAAAGAATAAGGTCTCCGCCATGGTAACATTATATTTTAAGAAAGGAATTTTTCGTAATTCGACCCTTATAGGGCAAAAATATCACTTTTTTTAAAATGCGTTTTTTGTATCTCGAGCCATTTATCACCCTGGATATCTAACCAAAATCGATAAATGAGGTAGGATTATAAGGAGTAATGTCTCAGCTTTGTGACATCATATTTTAAGAAAGAATGTTTTTGGAATTCAACCCTTAAAGGAAAAAAGTATAAATTTTTCTATAACGCATTTTTGTGTCACGAGCGATTTATCTCCCTTAATATCTAATCAATATAGATAAATGAGGCATCATATTAATGAATAAGGTCTCCGTCATGGTAACATTATATTTTAAGAAAGGAATTTTTTGTAATTCAACCCTTATAGGGCAAAAATGTCACTTTTTCTAAAATGCGTTTTTTGTATCTCGAGCCATTTATCACCCTGGATATCTAACCAAAATCGATAAATGAGGTAGGATTATAAGGAGTAATGTCTCAGCTTTGTGACATCATATTTTAAGAAAGAATGTTTTTGGAATTCAACCCTTAAAGGAAAAAAGTATAAATTTTTTCTATTACCGATTTTTGTGTCACGGGCGATTTATCTCCCTTGATATCTAACCGATATAGATAAATGAGGTATCATATTAATGAATAAGGTCTCCGCCGTGGTAACATTATATTTTAACAAAGGAATTTTTCGTAATTCGACCCTTAAAAGGCAAAAATGTCAATTTTTCTAAAATTCGTTTTTTGTATCTCGAGCCATTTATCTCCATGGATATCTAACCAAAATCGATAAATGAAGTAGGAATATAAGGAGTAATGTATCAGCTTTGTGAAATCATATTTTAAGAAAGAACATTTTTGGAATTCAACCGTTAAAGGAAAAAAGTATAAATTTTTCTATAACCGATTTTTGTGTCACGAGCGATTCATCTCCCTTGATATCTAGCCGATATAGATAAATGAGGTATCATATTAAAGAATAAGGTCTCCGCCGTGGTAACATTATATTTTAACAAAGGAATTTTTCGTAATTCGACCCTTATAGGGCAAAAATGTCAATTTTTCTAAAATGCGTTTTTTGTGTCTCGAGCCACTTATCTCCCTTGATATCTATCCAAAATCGATAAATGCAGTAGGAGTATGAAGAGTAATGACTGAACTTGGTGAAATTATATTCAACCTCACTATTTATCTGATTTTATTCGCGAAATTTTCGCACGGGTCGTCTAGTATTTTATACTACTCTATTAGTAAAACGCTAAGCTAAGATCTGGAGCTATGAGGGTGGTCTGAAAAGTTTTCCATCTAACAAATATACAAGACATTATTTCAGAAATTTTTGTTTTCAACATAGTCTCCTTGCAACTCTATACACTTCTCCCAGCGATGCTCCCAACTCTGTAACCCGTCCAAATAGTACTAGGCGTTTTTTTCTGCAAAATAATTGTTCACGAAGGTGATTGCCTCTTCATTTGACGAAAATCTCTGTTCTCCGATCGTAATTTTTAGATGAGGGAACGAAAAGAAGTCGCATCTGGTGAGTAAGGCGGATGGTCAAGCAGTTCAAACCGTAATTCGTGAAATTTCACCAAGGCAACCGCTGAGGTGTCTTGGTGAAACAGGATTTTCTTTTTCTGCAAATGTGGCCGTTTTTCCGCACGTTCTGCCTTCAGCTTGTCAAGTAATGATGCGTAGTATACTCCTGTAATGGTTTTTCCTTTTTGAAGATAATAGATTACAATAACTCCATGACTATCCCAAAATACAGTCTCCAGCTCTTTCCCAGCCGTAAAAACAGTTTTTTCTTTTTTTGGAGTCGGTTCCCCCTTTGTAGTCCACTGTTTGGACTGTATTTTTGTTTCGGGCGTATAATGGTGTATCCAAGTTTCATCTACAGTAATTAATCGGTGCCAAAACTCTGATTTATTGCGCCTAAACTGCGCCAACAGAGCGTTTGAAATGTTCATTCCAACACGTTTTTGGTATAATGTGCGCAACGCGGTACCCAACGCGCGGACAGCTATCCAAACCTAAATGTTGATTTAATACGTATGTAACAAACACGTTCTTTTGAAATATTCATAACGTCTGCTATATCCCTCACTTTAATTCGGCGGTCGTCTAGCACCAATTGGTGAACTGTGGCGATGTTTTCGTCGGTAGTTGCAGTTTTTTGACGTCCCGAACGTTCATCGCCTCCCAAGTTCTTACGGCCACGTTTAAATTCAGCTGCCCAAAATTTCATTGTGGTAAGTGATGGTTCAGAGTCCCCATACACAGAATCCAACTCATCTTTGATTTGCGTAGACGTATTGCCTTTCAAAAACAAATATTTAATGACAGCTCGATAATCGTTTTTGTCCATTTTCACAAAAACACTCACATCAACTCACTCAAACGACTGTTACATAACAACTGCGCGTCCAAAATGGCTGAAACTTTGGTGAGTAACTATCAACAGGTAAACAACGAAATTCAATAGCATTTATATACGAGTGTTGCCATCTTCACGTTGAGGTCGGAAACTTTTCAGACCACCCTCGTATACCAGATTCGTCGAGATACCTAAGCTAAAATTTCTCTAAATTAAAATATGATGATAGCTATGAAGGAGATAGATGGTTTTCACTTTACGCTGGTTGTAGGTAAGCCCGCGTTTTAATGCCTTCATTTAATTTCTAGATGGCAAAGTGGAGTGCTGTTATCAAAATCAGCCCTTCTTAATCATATACAGTGAAACACACAGGAATCTTTCCAAAAGTCTGCTATAACCTTCTGGTTGTAACTAAATTTGTAGCTAGTAAACTCCAGTAGCCTAAGATCTTCACAACCTCCTTTAACGAGTTGACGATCGTTGATTGTATCATCCTTCGTTCTTTAAGATGTTAAAAGTTCACGCAGAGATGTTCCGACAGGCATTAAAACATTTTACTACCGCATAACTCACTTTTATCGGTGCTAAAATGAATCTCAGCAGCCCTGTAGCTTTCTACTGATGATAATCAGTTCCAGCCACTATAATGCTTCTACATTTCCTAAAGTTTATTGTGATACGAAAGGAATCAACTAGTTTACCATTCCATGGAAATATTGAACCGATACCGCCATATCTGTAGCTGTATTATCAGAATGAATCTACCTTTCTGTTACGTGAAGTAAAAGGATATTTTTTCTTTTATCATTTCACTGAAAAGTCACCATCTGTCCATCTACGGATCTAAAACTGCCTTCACATCCGACTTTCAACTTATCTCCCTAGTTACCTGTTTTCTTGACATTTATTAAAGATCTAAGCAAAGTTATTTACAAACCAACGTTTCTGAAAATTACCTCTGGTTAAAGTGATTATCCAAGTAGTAGTTCCTTTTTTTTCTATTCATTTTTCTTAACGACTCGTCGACGTCGAGGTCATTAGAGGCTGGAAAAGACAAGGGACAAGGAACTGGATGGATTTCTTCCAGGGCATTTTGAAGAAAGCATCCCGGCATTCGCCTGGAGTGATTTGGGGAAACGATGGAAAACCCAAATCTGGATGCCCGGACGGGGACTCGAACCGCCGTCCTCCCGAATGTGAGGCCGGAGTGGTACAGCTCACCCACCACGCTCGGTATTAGTTATCAATTATTTTTATATTCATGATACGCATGATATTCAATTAAGTTCTTTACGGAGGTGAACCAAATAGACATTATAAATAAAAAAACGGTTAACGTTTAGCCTCAATACACTGTTACGAAGAAATTGTGTGAATATTGGTTATAGTCCACATTAAGTGAAATTCTGTTGTTTTTTTTATCACAGAGGATTTACCAATATTTTGCGATCTTAGGGGACCTTGTATAAGGGAACGGGTTCAGTATGAAGGTTTAACTATAGTATCATAGCTTCCCGTTCATTAATATAATAAATTTAAAAACTGAAAGCTGTTGTTCGCTTGGTTGTTCGCTTCTGTCAGTTCTTGTCTCTTCTTTGCTTTATTAGCTCGCTGTGGGAACCGTGTTCACCACTGTACCAGCACGATGAAAGTGAGCAACGCTGGCTTTGTCAACAAGGAAGCTAGCCACAACGGGATATACCTCGTCAAAAGACATTAATAGCAGCGCCATATGACTCGCCTGGGCCATATATTACATAAAGTAACATTTCAAAATGAAGTAAATAATCCCAAAATATTCTTAAGTCATCAATAATTATTAACTATTATTTTTTATTGAAAATATAGTCGACTCATTGAAGTAGATGTGCTCCTAATTCGATACTTTCAGTACCTGTAGTCGACACCGTTTCCTCAATCCTAAAATAGCATGAGGGCAGGGAAATAATAAAAGCTAACGAAGGGAGATCGATAAAAATTTTACTGTAGGGCCTTGGCCCAGGTGGAAGCAATTCCAGACTTAGATGATTCCAATGGATGCCAATCTTGTTCTCAGGTTTACAAGTCGTGACCTTCTAGGAGATACTATAGACTCACAGAAGCAACTTTATAAAATCCTGCATTAAATTAATCTAAAATAAAAAACCTCTCAGATATCAGCCGGATTTACATAAAGTATTTAGCCAGAGATGGATTTCACTGTCTGCCTAACTTCAGGCTAATAAATGTGACATCGTATCGCACCGTATGTGCCAATATTAGGATTCTAACGATGCACTGTCAAGTACTATCGTAAAAGACACGTTTGTTGGCTCATTTTATGTTCAAGCTCAATTTGTAGTGAGAAACATGAATTCGACATCCCTGTCGATTTAAAGAACTCACCAGAATTTAAGGACCTATATTCGGCACAGGGGTTATCTATAACAGAAATTCTTAGTTTAAACGAGAAGAATATTTCTACTATGGATAATCTTCTGGTTTAAACTACGAATGCATACAGTTATTTATTGCATGGTGATCACATTTACGTATTCACGCTCAGGAGAAAGTAAATCAAGCTTACATTTACTAATAGATAAAGTATAGCCCAACGTTGTGACTTTGCCAATAAACATACGCACTTTCGGCTATGATAAGCATACGCTCCATAAAAACTGTTCACAATCAACAAACTAGACCATCATCGAACATGTGGAAGCGTTCAGACTGACGGTGTTGATGATTTTATGGATCATCCTATTTCCTTAAATTCGAACTTGATACAATTTCATGTCATAGGTGCATTGTCGACAATAAGAATACGTACATTACCTTTGCTAAGAGGAAAAAGGGAGTTATAACCGAATAATCAGGTACAGTCGGGGACAGAATTCGAGAGACCCCTCGCCTTTCGATTATGCTTCGTTCTAGACACGAATACCGCATGGGACAGCATAACTGGTAGGTGGTACACTAAATTCATGATAAAATAGACCTCTCATACCCAGCACTTTACCCAAGACTAAAAAAATGAGCCCGCGCAGCAAGAAACTCGCAGACGCTCAGAGGGTAAGTTCGGAGTTCTGCAGTAAAAATAATCACGAATATCACCATTTTAGTGACAATAATTATTTAAATAACCAAATTGATTAATTATAGAGAGATGGTAACACTTTTTTTCGTAATTTTGATAACCGTTGCGTATTTTTTTTCCCTCGAATAAACAGTTGACAATTCGCTAGCAAACGCAATTATAGGGCGAATGCAGAAAAGAATCGCTAAATTACGCACGGAAAACCAAAAAGAGAGTTTGAATGGACTTAGTTACACTTTCTAACGCTGCAGCGTTATAGAACTGTGCTTGTGACAAATACATACAAAGGTTAAGGGTAAGCAGAACGAGCATTCACGAAAGAACTCTAATGGTAAACTAAGTCACGAAATATAAATAAACTATTTCCAGAAAATTAAATGGTGCGGAATATTAACACCTTAATTTTGTTTTCATCATACCATATTTAGAAGGTAAGCTAAACTTGAACGCAGTAGCAACAGTTTTAGTAGTAATAATAATCATTAAGAACAGTAAATAAATAAAAAAAATCCGTCTGCAATGTGAATTAGCGGTTCAACATTTTAAATCTGTAAGATGGAAGTAGTAAAACTATCATCTCTCTCTTTGTTTTTAACTAACACTGATACTTCTATCAAATTTTCTGTCAAGCTTTATTTCCCGCCGTCCAAGCCCGATGGGTTATAGGTAACACTGTTGCATGGCATTCGGGAGGCCGCGAATTCAAACCCCGTCGGGGGTCCAGTTTCAGTATTCCATGATTTTCATAAATCTCTCCAGCTGAACTCCAAAAAAGTTCCTTCAAAAAGCGGTGGTTGAAATTCTTACCCGATCCTAGTTTCCAATACTATCAAGATTCATATCACATTGCCGCCGAAGATATGACGAAGACAAAAAAAATAAAATAATAATAACGTGGTGGGTATCTGGTATCCGGCTTTCGGGAGGTCGTGGGTTCGAATACCCATCTAGCCATCAAGGTAAACGTTTTATATGGTTTCCCCAAATCACTCCAGGCGAATGCCGGGATTGTTCCTTCAAAAGGCCATTGATGAATTCCTCCCCATTTCTTGTCCCCAGTCCTTTCCTGCCTCTAATGACCTCGATTAGATGTAAGGCTAGAAGCAAAACACAATTGCTCAAATAACGCATTAGGATAAGAAATTTGGAAAGTAGGCGTACTATAGTGAAGCTCTTTAGCACACAGGGAGGGGTATTTAATTTCAGTTGAGTGAATAGGATTTAATCTCTTTAACATTATGCGTGGTTATTTCGTAAGAAGAAGATCTTCCTGCTGGCTCAGTTCAAACGCAAAGAGGAAGTAACCGTTCTGACAAACGTTTCGAGGAAGTATTTATTTACCAGTGGCTCTGAGGAAGTGAAGAACACTTGTTCAGTAGAATTAGCTCTAATAAAATTTGTGAATATGACCATCCGTACACGAAATATGTCCCTTTTCGAATTACGAGCACCTACAAATACAGTGACAGTCATTTGCCGAAAGTAACAGAAACAACTTCATATAACATATTAAAGATACTTCATCATAATTAGAAGACCGATGAAAATGTTGAAAAAAATTTAACTAATATGTATACGTCAATGAAAATTTCTGAAAATTACTTCTCGAGGAGTTTAACTTCAGCATACCCTCAATGCGTCTTGTAATGTTCTACTTGCACTATTTGATTACAAAATTAGTTAATCAATATTCCGTGATAATGGAGCTATTTAAAAGAAGAAGATGAAGAAGAAAAAAAAACTGTAAGTATGCACGTTATTGAAAATTGACATGCCTCCATCTGCTGATGTTAATATTTTATGACCTTCCGTGCCTTTTACCATTTAACCTGCTGACTATTGTGTAAGCCTTCGTTCAGGTAATGTGGAACTCTATTGTGAAGTCAACCAAAGACGAACACTACACTCATTCAAAAGCAACCATTTGCGCAGAACTCGAATCAGTGACCTTTATTATTATTAATAAATTTTTTCTCGGGCTTCCAGCCGTGTTAAGATGTTACATTTGTGGGACGTTTCGGAGGCGTGCAAATCTGCCTTCATTCTCAACCAAATTTCAATCATTAAGGCAGAGTTGGACGCCTTCGAAACGTCCCACAAATGTAACGTCTTAACACGGCTGGAAGCCCGAGAGAAATTTATTAATATACAACGCCGTGAAAGATTACGATCTTACTTTATTATTATTACTCCGCGATTCACTAAAAGTGTGTGGCGGAGGGTGTATTGCTCCTAATCGAAAGGGTAATGGTTTGAAAGGGATATACGGGATATGGCAAGAGATCTTTACAATGCGATGACAGTGTTCTAGCCCCTACCCTGCTAGTGCCAGCTTAAGTATCTTGGTCGGGACTCTTGGGAAGGAATTTGTGAATGTGTCTGCGGTCGTGGTTTGCCAACACGGAAGACAATTCCGTAGGCCCACAGAACAAGGAAATTATCAGACATTTCAGGCATGAGATTTTCCTCATCCTCGTTCAACTAACTTGCTTATATTGCTACCTGAGGCTCACACAGTTAACAGACGAAAGAATTATACAGGTTTAGAACCGTATATCCTCGAGGAACCAGGGCTTTCTGGAGTTTTTTAAATTTGTTTCCAGCTTGACATCTCGACTTTGAGGTCATGGGAGACGGGAATATGGACTTTTTGGTGAACTATACCGACGTTTGCTTTGATTTGGAAAAACCGTAGAAAATGCAAATCTGGATGGCCAGAAGCGGATTTGAACCCGCATCCTCTCGAATGCCAGGCCAGAACATTATCGCTCGTCCACTACGCTCAGTTTTTTTAATTGACCGTAACATATAGATATATAGGAACAATAATTATAGACTGACTCGGCCATGAATATTTTTCAATATATCTATTTTTGCAGCCTAGTAGTAGACGAAAAAAATATTAGATCAACTAAAGATGCCAGATCTTAATCACATCGTTTCTCACGAACCCGGAAACAATCATAATACACCCTCTTTTATAACCACATATGTAACGTTTCAATTAGTTTTTCGAAGATAACATCATTTTACTTTTACATATCCAGCGTATTCCAGTTTGAAAAGCAATCATCCTTTTCCTTCAGAATGCAGGCATAAGAATTTTAAAAGCTCCACTGCATATGGAATTAGCCAACGTCATTAACTGTAAGACTGACAGCAGTCTTTTTCCAAGACCATTCTTGCTTATAGAAAATGCCATGGTGGCTCCCAAAGTGAGAAGTATTATTGCGTCGGTTCAAATTCCTGTCGGCTATCAAATTTCGTTTTTTTTTTTTTTTCATGTTTTTCTCAAATCCTTTGCAGATTAATGCCAGGATGATTCCTCTGGAAGGCATTGATCAACTTGTTTCATGTTCTTTGTTCACAGTTCTCTCCTATATTTATTTACCTCGACAGTAACGAGGCGTTTAGCCCTAATTATTAAAAATGTTTAATGTATAAAAAAGAAGAACTGATGTGCAGTTTTCAGACGTGAAATTTTAATTCCAAAATACTGTAAAATAGAAATTTCAAATATACACAAGTTATATATATATTTCTGTATTGACAGGTATTTGACGCATATATTATCACAGCAATATCTGAAAACTTATTTCGGATATTTTTAAAAATATTATATTTTCTTAGGCGGGATTAGGAGTAGTAAATGATTCTTGTTTTATTTTTCTGCAGCGCGTGACAGCGCCTAGTATTTAAAAGTTATTCACACATCGAAACGAGATAATTCTTTGCAGTTATCATTTTGTAAACGAATCTAATCCAGCAGTATTCTTGTCAAACTTTTACAATTACAAAATTTTATTTTGATATGGCTTTGTCTAGGCTCTAATGAAGGAAAATGTAGTTTTATCTCGATGGCAGATGATTCCGAAGTCACAATACAAGGAAATATGCATCGTTTCCTGCCAGAAGACTTCCTCATCGAATGTGCGAGTTATATTCAAACATTAGTATGATTCAGTGTCAATCGCTACACCAGCCACATCTAGCAATTTGAGTGATCCGTCTACTGACTGTTAAATATTCTTTTTTGGAATAATAGTCCGTTCAGTAAGCTTTGAGAGGGGGAGGGGAGGTAAAGTTAAACTGGAAGTGGATAAGAAGATAAATACCGGAATGAGATGGCAGAATAGTGCAACATCGGTGTCGCTTACTGTTGGGAAGAAGTAAAAAAATACACAGTGTTAAAAGTTCCAATAATTCATAGTGCAAATTACGCGTAAATGATTGATTTTAGAAAGTCGTCGACATATATTCCGTCTTTCTTATAATGTAGACCATTTCGGCCTATGCACTTTCTACTGGGTTCATGTCAACATTTATGATTGGATGATCAGTTTCCTGCGTCGTTGGCTCCTCGATAAACCATCAGATGGACGAAATATTTGTCCTGCTGCGACATGATATGGGAGACATAATTCACTCCCTTATAGAAGTTTACATCGTGTTATACGGAACAGACACCCAATTTTCAAAAATACGTAGGATAACCAAATATACGGCATACCATGGTTTATTTGTTTATATTTCCAGAAACAAATCTAGCAGCCCTTTTTTGCACCCTCTCGAACTCTTGTATTTGATACGTAAAATGAGGGTCCCATACTACACTACCATATTCGAGCAATGGTCTGACCAAAGTTTTGTAACCCAATTCCTTGAATTCTCTCGTACATCCACTCATCACTCCCTCCAACAAGTGCAGAACTTTGAAACCTTGCCGGCCTCGGTAGCGTAGGGGCTAGAGTGCTAGCTCCACGTGCCGAAGGTCGCCGGTTCGAATCCGGCCGCGGGCATGGATGTTAAGTGTTGTGTGTCTATGTGAATGTCATGTCCGTCCTGTGGTGTCCATACATTGAAAGATACGATGTACACTGGATGACTAATTGTTCACTGGAAGCTAAAATATGATCACATTGAGCTGGCTGAATGGCCTTAGCCGCCGAAAGCCAGTTAAAAAACAACTTTGAAACCTTTTCATACCACGTGTCCAATGTGTCCCTGCCCTGTTAAGCTTGTTATCAAAACTAATGTCAAGATATTATCGCTGAATACAATCAGTGACGGATATGATAAAGGAGCTGGAATGGGATTTATTGCAAGACAGGAGGAGGATGAGGAGGGTCATGGGAGTGTGCAGGGCATATAATGGCGATGAGGCATGGAAAGATATTGCAATAGGTATTAAAAGTAGTGCATGGAAGGGAAAACATGACCATGACCACAAGCTGGCACTCGATTTCAGGCACAAGGGTGTGGGAAGATTCTCTTTATTAGGTAAGGGTGTCAGGGATTGGAATGAGTTTCCAAGAGAAATGATGAATAATTTACCGAAAACTTTGAAAGAATTTAAAGATAAAAATTGTAGAGAGCACATGTAGGTGGGTGCAGAGAGGGGGAAGATGGGTGTGTAGGGGAATTGCCACCGGAGCCTGTGCTCCATTGCAATTAAATTAAAAATTAAAAAATTATTTGTTTATATTAATAATTCCATTTGAATATAGCTCTTCATGCAAAGTAATTATTACCCTCCTGCTCATATCACTCAAATTTCTAGATGTGGCTGGTGTACCGATTGACACTGAATCATGCTAATGTTTGAATATAACTCGCACATTCGATGAGGAAGTCTTCTGGCAGGAAACGAAGCATATTTCCTTGTATTGTGACTTCGGAATCATCTGCCATCGAGATAAAACTACATTTTCCTTCATTAGAGCCTAGACAAAGCCGTATCAAAATAAAATTTTGTAATTCGTTTACAAAATGATAACTGCAAAGAATTATCTCGTTTCGATGTGTGAATAACTTTTAAATACTAGGCGCAGTCACGCGCTGCAGAAAAATTAAGCAAGAATCATTTACAACCCCTAATCCCACCTAAGAAAATATAATATTTTTAAAAATATCCGAAATAATTTTTCAGATATTGCTGTGATAATATATGCGTCAAATACCTGTCAATACAGAAATATATATAACTTGTGTATATTTGAAATTTCTATTTTACAGTATTTTGGAATTAAAATTTCACGTCTGAAAACTGCACATCAGTTCTTCTTTTTTATACATTAAACATTTTTAATAATTAGGGCTAAACGCCTCGTTACTGTCGAGGTAAATA
>JARYHS010013521.1:0-12001 GCA_031002005.1 Vandiemenella viatica | reverse complement strand
GGAATATGTACAAAAACCTCAAGGGGACTCTAGGATAGAGGTGACGCCGCAATCTGGTGATGGATTATTATGTAACTCGATATGACAAATAAAAAATGAAGAATAAAATTTTTTGATATCCTGCTTAGTTTTCGAGATATTCTGTCCCAAATGTGAAATGGTTTTGGTTGAAATTCAGAATAAACAATTGGTCAAAGTCAAATTTGATGATGGATTCTTATTTAAAAAGACGAGACAAATGAAAAATAAAGAATAAAAATTTTCGTTATCTCACCTAGTTCTAGAGATATACTGTATCAAAAGTGAGGTGTCTTTGAGTTGAAATCGAGAAGAAAAATTTCGCAAAAGTCAAATTTAATGATCGATTCTTATGTAACACGACGAGTCAAATCGAAAATAAAGAATAAAATTTTTCGATATCTTGCTTAGTTTTCGGGATATACTGGGAACATCGCAATTGTTTGGAAGCGCATTATCGCCGCTGCCGCCACTGCGCATGCGTGAGCCTGCTTCACCAATTTAACCTCACTTCTCCTCCATATATTTCCTTCCTCCATGGGCCTAATGTGATCTTTGTCGGGTATTTGTTCAGATTCAGAAAGATCTTTGACTTTTTAAGAACTTTGGCGCCTTTCAGTCCAGATTATATTGTCTCTGGTCCAGTTTACGAACATATCATATATTGCTCCGCGTACCGTTCAAGAAGAATTTTAAGTTTGATCCTAAACTATCAAACTGTGTAAATCTCATCCAAATCGGTTCCGCAGTTTTTTTGAGATACTTTACCAAAATAATAACCCTACGAAACGGCTGCTTAGAGGTTTGTATAACTTACGTAATGATTATACTAAAATAGAATCGTCTTCAGAGAAGAAATTGACAAATGAAACGTTTCTGGTAACCAGCCTTTGAGTTTATTAATTTTTTTCGAGTATTGCCTTCATGATGATGTTACATAACTTTTTTTTGTTGGTAACACTCTTATCAGTTAGTGGTAAAAGCAGATATTATCGATTCTTTTATAATATTTGTGTACGTCACTGTCGTTTTCAAGCATTTCTGTATTTGTTGGTTACGTATATCGTAGCAAAGTAACAGCATTTAATTTTATATAAAAAAAGAGCTGAAATGGTCAAACGAAAGGAGAAAGTGAAAACACTATGGCTCTGTGCACGCAATAAATCTATGAAAGGATTGGTACAGGATACACAAATTTTTCTGAAAATTCTAGATCACCATTGGAACATTCGAATTAAGTCGTGGTAACTGTAAGAAACAATTTAGTGTGCGGTTCCACTTACACTATGTGTAATAAAGTGATACTAAACATCAAATTTGAATGACTTCTCTTGTGGCCCTACACACTAGTTAAAAGCGATCTGAAATAAACTTAATCATTGAAATATGTCACTGTAGTGCAGCAGCTCACAGCGATAACACTATTATTGAAAAAGTATTACTAATCTCTTAAAATTACTATTAATTCCTTCGTTGTAATGCGTTGTTAGGTGTTCAAGTTTTAAATACCTGGTCAAAGATACAATTTTGCAGACTCACACTAATGTTGCTTTTACATTAGCGGCCGACTGTGACAGTATTGTCGATAGATAACTTCGAACATGTATCTACGGTATATAACATCAAAGTAATACGATGCGCTTCCGTTTTCAATCTGGCATATAATCAGCATTAGAAAAAAGGAAAAAAAATCAAGCATGCTATTGGAGGAAACTTACCGCAGAAGTATCGGAGTTAGTGACTAGTTAATGAACAAACGAATCGATTCTTTCGATCCATCGATTAATGCTTTCAGAGATAAGCATCTAAATCCGGTTGTGCTGGTAGAAAATTTTCTCTTCAAAATTACTCATTTAACGAAGAAAACAGAAAAAAAAATCGTTAACGAAAAATTTGCACATTTTTCTGGTGAATAGGAATTTTGCACTCGTGATATATGGTTAATCATTTAATGAAAATTGCGGTAAAGTCTTTTTTTTTTTAAATCAAATATTTGTTGCAATTTCACTTTATTATTACGAGATGTACAAGATAAAAAAAAAAATAGGACGATAAATAGTATTGCTTTGATAAAAAAAAGGTGTCTCACTTGACTCGGAATTGTCCATGTCTTTATGTTTCCCAAATATGCACATAGGTTTTGGCTTTACTTGCTTTTCATTGCTTGCTGACGTAATGGAGCACTTTTATCATTAGCTACCTACAAAGAGTTGCACGATTTACAACACACCGAGAATGGTGGGTGAGCGGTTAACGCTCTGGCCTCGCATTCGGGAGGACGCCAGTTCGAATCCTCGTCCAGGCTTTCAGGTTTGTGTTTTCCATAGTTTCCCCAAACGCTCCAGGCGAATGCCGGGATGCTTCCTTCAAAAGACCAGGGCCGAATTCCTTCCCGTTCCTTGTCCCCCAATCCCATGCCGCCTCTAATAACCTCGACGTTGACAAGGCGTAAACCAACAAGTAAAAAAAAAAAAAAAAATGATTTACTATAGCTAAAATTTGACCATAGCCAAAGGAAGAAATATATGGAAGAAGATAGGAATGTATTAAAACAACCAGGCATAATCTCAATTTTTTAATTTATTTTATGATATTAATATAATTTTTCGTCGTGTCCCTTATTTACTACCAGTTAATCGATGCAGTTTTTGACAAAAAAAATATGTTTTTGAAATAATTTAATTAGCATCTTTTGCAGCCTGAGACAAATTGTGGAATGTTTTTGTTTCACTGCTGTCTGTATCGTCCATATCTTCTGCACCCAAGTCGCAAATATCGGTTTTCCAATGTTTTGAAGGCAACATGTAGCTAATATTCTTTCGTCTATGTTACCTGTCTCCTTTCATAGATTCGAAAACTTATAACTAGAATTCCGAAGGTATTTTCACTCACCCTGCTTGCAGTACTGAGCCCCAATTGAAAATTTGTTTCTCTTCATGTCGGTTTATCGGATTTCCAGGAGAAGACTTCATCAAATGCTTCGTAAGGGGGAACGTAAGGGCATTTTAAAGTCAGTTGTATGAATGAAGTCATCATCGTGCGAATTCAGTTTTTTTTTCCGCAGGCAGTGCCACACCAAACTTTTTCCTAATGCAGGATTGATTAAATTATTCTTCGAAAACCGACGGCATCGGCTGCAAAAATGCGACTCGCTACCTCCCAATTCGATGTATGTGTGTGCGATACAGCATTTTCTTTCAGTGTGACCCGACCTTCCCTAGTGTACGCGTCCCTTCACATGACATTTTGGTGCTTTTGCTGGCTGGGGTTAATAACGCAGGCAAAGTTCTACAGACATATTGCATGTAGCTAAGATGCTACCCTACACACCAAAGCCTACACATTCCATCGATACGGTAAGTTAGTTGACATTCTGGTGCAGGCTGCATTTCAACACAGTCTCTGCTTCGAAATTATTGTCCGTTCTCTGTGTCACACTCCAAAGTAGACCCCCATAATCATAATTTAAAAGCTACGTTTCCCTGTGGTAAGTGCGTCCTATAAGCACTTATCGTTTTTTTTCTACCATTCGTTTTACATATATAGTTCTACAAAACAAACTATTCATTTGATTTTCATCGAAGAAGTCACAAATCTTTAGCATCATAGAACTATTTTATATCCTTATCCTTCCACATCCGTTTACTTTTTTATTATTATTAATGAATTAGGAAAACATATTTCATTCATATTTTTAAATTCGGGTTTTTCAGTTTGGTCGTGTATCTATGGGTCCCGCTTTGGAATCCCGCTCAATAACTTTTATTGCCACTATTCGATGTTTGTACGATTACAAATTTACAGGAAAATTGATCAAATAAATTTTGCTATTTGGAGTGATATTGAAATAGAATTTTGATAATATTGTTGTTAACATTTTGTTTGTCTAATTCTGACGTACGTTTACGTAAATTAGATTATTTGATTGTTCGGTGTTCAAAAATGTAATAAGTTAAAATACAAGGAAAAAGATACATCAAATATTTCACAGAGCTGGAGGAAACGGCGAGAAAAGAAAATATCTAGGACCGAGGAAACTTCTTATATGGATGGTACTTGGGTGTTTTTTTGCTGCTTGCACATTTAGGGACTGTACATAAACCACGTAGCTCCATTTGACCTCATGTAACCCCCCCCCCCCCACGTAGCACGTAGCTTTTTTCCCCTTTTGATTCCAGAAGACATTTTGTACTATTTTTTCCTGTCAGACTATTGTAAATTACATACAGAGATAATTAACCGAGGAAAATAAATATTCACATGCTGTTGTGTGTTCTGTATCTCATTTTAACTGTGCAAAATGTTATGAAAAGAAAGCTACATGGTCTGGCTGCCTCCACGTAGCCCAGCGTAGCCTTCTAACCAACCCCTCCCCCCCCCCCTGGACCGAGCCACGTAGTATGTGCACGCTCCCTTACCGGTGCGTGAGAGGTGACGCTCGGGCTTGGCATTTTGGAGGGCGCGGGTTCTAATCCTCGTCCGTCCATCCAGATTTCGGATTTCCATGGATCCCCGAAATCTCTCGAAGCGAATGTGGGTATAGTTCCTTCACTAGGCCACTGCCGAATTCCTTCCTGTTTCATGACGCCAATTCTCTCTGATCACGTCGACGTCGATGAGGCGTAAAGCTATAAGCAAAAAAAAGTTTACTATATCACTCCTGGTAAATGCCGGGATGGTTCCTTCAAAAATCCATGACCGAATTCCTTCCCGTTCCTTGTCCTGAATTCTCTCCCGCTTTTAATGGCCTCGTCAATGCATAAAACCATAAGCAAAAATAAAAGCGTGCTCTGCACTATAACTTTTGTCTTTATTATCGATTATAAATTTACCTTCCCTTTTATTGTAAACACTTTGGTTTTAGCAATTATTACTTCCATTCTCTAACAAGTTACACTGTCTCAATAAGTAAAACTGTTTCAACTTCTCTCTGTTGGCAATAATAATATTTTTGCTTTAGCTTCGTGTGCTCCCCTTCGCGAGAACGTCCTCTCTAATCTGTTAACATCTCTGCGTCATATGTTCTCAGGAGGCAGATTTAAGTCTCGGGTAAGTTTGAAGCATCTAATTCGTTGGTTGCGCCAGAGAGATAGCTGCGACAGAGGGCATCATAAGATATAAGCAGTCACAGATGCTACTTTTTAAGATGACGTCCTGTGTCTATGTTCGTTGTGTTATTATTATTATTATAGCTTTATTAATCCTTATTTTAGGATGTAGCCTCTTTAAGCCAAATGAGCTATATATTAAAATTTAATCCTATATAGTTTTGTTGTAGATTCTTCCAGGCTGATCGATCTTAAGCAACTCTCTTCCAAGTTACGCCTGTAACTGGACGTATGTGTCTATCCCAGCGATCCAGGGGTCTTCCTCTTGCTCTTTTCAGGTTCCTTGGTGTCCAATCCAATACTACTGTAGTCCATCTGTCATCTCTTTTGCGAGAAATATGACCATCCCATTGCCATTTTTGGGTCGTGACTCTTTTTAAAATGTCTGTCACTATGGTTATTGAACGAATGTGCACGGCCCTTTTCCTATCTCTTCTTGTAAACCCTTAGCATTGCTCTTTCCATACTTCGGTGGGCAGTTCTCAGTTTTTGCTTCATGTGACTGTTTGGGGTCCAAGTCTGGAAGGCATATGTGAGGACCGGAATACACTTTGTTCAAATACCTGTTTTTTAAGATGTACTGGCATGTTTGATTTAAAAACTATGGAATTTCTTCTGTATGTTTTCCAGTCCAGCTTTATGCGTCTGTTGATCCCAATCTTTGAGTCGCCATTCATGTTGATCAGTTGGCCAAGATAGGTGTACTGTTCTACGGACTCAATACCAGTTTCTTCTGTGTCTGCCATGTCTTTGTTTTATCTGCCCATTTGTTTTGCATGATTTTACTTTTTGACACGTTTATTTTAAGGCCCACTTCGCTGCAAGCTGCCTCTAGTTCATTTATCAGTTCTTTTAGCTCTTCCAGACTGTTTGGTTCGTTGTATTATGTTTCGTAAAATGAAAACTCAGTTTCGTAGAGACGGGCGATAAAAAAGAAAAATGTATAAAAAATACCGTAGGCCTATTATCTTTTATGTATGACTCAACATATTTACCATACAATTGTTAATGTTTTATTAGTTTAAAACGATTTAATGACCGCACTCTTATAGCTTACCTGTTCTCCCCGAGACTTAAATTTTTCTGGCTCCTTTAAGCAAACGAATTTCTGTCGGGCCAATTTGTGTTATTGTCTTTGATTACAGAACTAAATCAAATTAAAATTTCAGCTGGACTAAAATAGTTTGAAAATTATTTTATGTTTTAATTACATCTGGCGAGATCTTTGCAACAATTAAACTGTCTGGAAATTATAAAGTTATACTGTTAAAAATACAAAGAAAATTATGAAAAAAAGGAAAGTTGTCTTAATATGATTTCAAAATGCACAATTTTTACATTTACGGAAGGGTTGCGCGCGGGTAAATGCAACCGCTTCCAGGTGCCATATGTACCGCGTACTTACCCAACTTCAGTAAAAAAGGAAATGTCAAAAAACCAGCCGACCTAAAATTCTTTCTCGAAAACGTTGCTCTTAATGCTACTATGACGATATTGCACCTGGTTCAATTAAATAAACAACACTATAAAAGTGCTAATTATCAGGAACTTAGATTTAGAATTAAGTTCTTAATAGGAAATTAATAAAGTATTTTGATGCGGAGAAAGTGAGGGAAAGCATATTTTGAGCAACAGGAAAAGACAGAAATAATTTTTATTTTGAATTTAAGGGACGCTGCACAATGGCACCCATAGAACGCTGAAAATGGAAGCTTGATGGTTGGTCATCTTCCTTTTTGCCCGTCTGTTTGGCATCAGGAGAAGTAGTTACTCGGTAAGGGAGCGTCCATAAACCACGTAGCTCCATTTTGGCTTCCTGCAACCAGTGGCGTAGCTAGGTCAACAAGGGCCTCGGTGCAAAAAAATTATTTTGGGCTCTCAGGCCAGATGGCCGACCTTTTTTCTTGTTTTGTGTTGCTGGTAGGGGCGCCCTGAGTTGAGGCTGGGGGCCCCTGAGTTGTGCTTGGCGTCCCTGAGCAGTGGTTGGGGCCCCCTGTACAGTGAGGGTTCCTTAGTGAGGGGCTCCCTCCCATGTCTCTGGAACCCCCTCAGACGACTATAGAGCTATAAATAAAAGGTCGCCAGTCGTTGAACTTCGCTTGGGGGTCCCCAGACGTGCGCTTGGGGGCCCCCTGAGCGTAGGGGCCCCGGTGCACTGCACCGCCTAGCCCTATGACAGCTACGCCCCTGCCTGCAACCGCCCCTCCCTCCACGTAGCCCGATGTGGCGTTTGTCTCTCTCTCTCCCCCCCCCCCCTTCCCGCGTAGCACGTAGCTGTTTTCCCTATTGATTTCAAAAGACATTTTGTATTGTTTTCTCTTGTCAGACCATCGTAAGTTAGAAATGGGGATAATTAAATGACAGAAATAAATATTCACATGCTGTTGTGTGTTCTGTACTTCATTTTAACTGTGACAAATAATATGAATGAAAAGTTATGTGGCCTGGCTCGGAAACCCCCATATCCCCACGTGGCCCAGCGTAGATTTTCAGGCCCCCCCCCCCCCACCTATATCGAATCACATAGTTTGTGAACGCTCCCTAATCTACAGTGGTTATGTGGAATGCAGCAATCTTTGGTGAAGAGTTCTATTAATTAATGAATACTGGGTAATTTAAAAGCAAGAAAAACTGATAGATTATAGGTAATGGTTCCTTAAACCTGCTAGATGGTCTAAAAAAGCAGTTACCGATTGAGTATTGTTTATAATTATATATTTCTGGTATGCACATTTAAGTTATACTAACAAAAAATACAATTATAACAACCCTACAGAGTGATGATGAGGGTGTCGACCCATTCTATTGTTTCTCCATTACGAGGCATCTATAAATTACGTGAGGTGTTTTCCGGATTTCCGGCCCCCCCTCCCCTCTGGTGAGATTTCGTGAGATCTGGCCGGATCCCCCTCCCCCCTTTGGTGAGATCTGGTCCGTGAGAAACTACCCCCCCTAGATATCGCCCTCGAAATTATTTGAGACCTTTTTTTTAACTCTACTATCCGAAATTTTTGTCAAAACCTCACGTGAGATTTCTGTAGACCCCCCCCCCTTGGTGAGATTTCGCCGGACCCCCCCCCCCCTTTCCACCTCACGTAATTTATGGATGTCCCCTTAGCGCGTGGAGAACAGTCAGACCTCACAGAAAAGAAACGTCTCGCGGGACAATTTTCTCAAGCGTCTGCTCCACACAGTCACAGTAGAGGTCATTCAAGTCAAATATGGCATGTCCAGAAGCGATTCAACTGGCTCCAGTACTTCTTTAGCAGGTCAACACCCGGCAGCTTGTAGCATCAGCTACCAGGTGTCCGTTCCGTCACGAGTTGTACAGCTACTGTCGCCTACCTCCCATAGCAGGGTCATGTGAGGGGCCAGCTGGGTTGGCGGAACAGCGGATGGTTTTCTTGATTTGAAGCGTGCTAATTGAAAGTTGCAAATCAACCGATAAAATAAGTTGATTCTTGGCTGTCCGGGTGGCGCCGCGTCATGTTTCTTGAAACCGACGTTTCGACCCTCATTCCGGGGTCTTCTTCCAGGGCAGTTCTGCCCTGGGGTCTTCTTCCAGGGCAGTTCTGCCCTGGAAGAAGACCCCGGAATGAGGGTCGAAACGTCGGTTTCAAGAAACATGACGCGGCGCCACCCGGACAGCCAAGAATCAACTGACTCTGGCCGCGGAAGCCTACGATTACGATAAAATAAGGTTTCCAAAATTTTTCATACCACGCACACCTTCCGCCAAAAGAAAAAGTTCCCACGTCCCCCTCCCTTCCCCCGACCACAATTTTATTATTATCTAGCTGTACCCGGCCACGCGTTGCTGTGGCTCAGTCTGGTTAAATGGAAAAAAAGAAAAGAAAAGGCACACATTTGTAATATGTTTAATTTCACATATGATATTTTTTGTTGTTCCATTGTCTGTGCAGATGTAGAATTTTCTGGTTTGCCGATACTAAAACACGAAACTTATAACTGTCCGTGTAAGAAGCAATAAGCCGCACAATTCAAACTATTGGCACTGAGCTTTGTTAATGGTGATTGCAAACGTCAACCGAATTGGGAATTACAATCTCTTAAATTAAAATGGCATATCCGTTGGAATCATAGGAATGAGGACATCTTCTCCTTTGAAAGGTTTCTATACCATTCACCCGATTAAGGCGATACTTAGGTGAGTTGTGTGTGCCTGCAAAGATTTCTAACCAAAAAAAAAAAAAACCACCCACTTTCCCCCTTTACACCCCTTAATGTTTGCACATGTTCTTTATACAAACCCAAGGGTTTTATCCGATTTTTCTGGAACTTTCACACGCATAAAACAAAGAGAAAATATTATCTACATTTGGTTTGCAAAAACCCAACACCTCTCCCCTTTATCCCACTTAATTTAAGAGTCATAAACTCCAAGTCCAAAAAAGAGAACAGAATCAAAGAAACGAAAAAGAGAGTAAAAACAAAGAATAAAAAAATGCTAATGAAGATAAAAATAAGAAAACAAATCACTGAAAAAAAGAAAACAGAATCAAAGAAACAAAAAAATGACAAAAATAAAAAAATTGATAATTGATTCGAATATTGGTAAATACTTTTTCAACCAATTTTTTCTTTTGACTTTACTAAATTGCAGATGTTATAAGGCAGTGAAATTCGTTCTGAGGTTATATCAACCGGCATCTTTTCATTCCTACAAATCAGTTAAACAAAATAAAAAAATATTAATGAAATAATTGAAATAGGTATATAAAAGCAAACGCAAATTCGAATGCAACGTTGAGTCTAAATTTCAAAGCAATCAGTGAGGTACTTTGAGATTTTAAATTAGTAACTAACGAACATTTACATTTTTATTCGTTTAGATGACATCTGAGACGAAACTCACTAGGCATGGGAAGTTATTATGAAGGTTTTCATCGACGATGAAGGAAACATAACACTTGTAGATCTAGGGTATCGTCTACCATTTCGGCGAAGCTACCTCGCACCGCCCCCCCCCCCTTACCATTTCCTCCTAGCATGTCTTCGCGGCCTCCGAGTTTGGGAACCCCTACCATAAAGGGATGTCTGGCTGATTCTTTTCCTTCCGCCACTGATGAATTTGAGCTGCTTGGCATCTGATCTTCGGGGGGACAGGTGTTGGAAACGACCGAAGGCATAAGCAGTACACATACCACACTCTGCCTTCTCAGTACTTGTACAACCATCGTAAGGTGTAATATTCGACAGTAGAATAGATAAAGTCAATGGTCGCTTCCCAGAGTACTTTGGTTTGCACTCCCCAGGAGCTACCCGCTAGTTTCCTCACGAGACTGAGTGAAGCCAAATTACAGAGGGTGGTAATGACACACGACGAGAATACATGCAAAAACCGAACTTGGTCGGTGAGTGGTAACGCTCTGACATCGCTTTGAAACGCGGGTTCGAATCCCCGTCCGGCCATCCAGTTTCGGTTTTCCGTGGTTTTCCCAAATCACTCCAAGCGAATGGTGGGATGGTTGCTTAAAGAGCCCATGCCCAGATTCCTTACTTTCATTGCCCCAGATCTTTCCCGCCTCGAATGACATCAACGAGGCGTAAAGCGATAAGTAAAAGAAGATTCAAAAAATGTTTTCTTTTCGTCGACGGCGATGTCGAAACTGGATAGCTGGAGGGGAATTCGAACCTTCGTCCTCCCAAAATTGAAGCCAGAGCTTTACACCTCAGTTACCACACATGGTAAAAATAAATTAATGAAATTGAAAAAAAAACAAAAAACAAAGGTGTGCTGATATCCAGGATGAAAAACTGTAGTGCTAGAAAGTGTGTCCTTGATTTCTCGTCAACTTCTGCATTTATTTGCAGGCTAAATGTTGGTAATACAACAAACTGTTATACAACTGCAGCCGCTATTTCTATAAATAATTGATAAAATGATTCAAATCTTCCTGGTAAGTCATGGAAATTATGATCTCGTATATTATATTATTTCGATGAAGTTAACAACTCTCTTCACCCTCCTCTTTTCCTCCAGTGAGTTCCAATCCATCTCCTTTATCATATCAGTAGCACTCCGCCTAGCCTCCTTAAAGTTAGTCCAAATCAAATAGCACACCAACTGCTGCTGAATGGAAAGACCTGAAAACAGAAAGCTCCAAAGACACTCTGACGATCAAGACCATCTTGGGAATCCATTCTCATTGGTAGGACTGGGAAGCCGTCTTGCAGACTTTGAAGATTAACAAAGCTGCAGGCTTAGATGACCTGAGAACAGAGCAATTTAAAATGTTGGGGCCAGCTACGAGGCAGTGGATCCTGAATTTACTGAACGCCTGCACCTCCAACTTACAAATCCCCAAGGCCTGGCGGAAAGCCAAAGTTGTGGCACTACTAAAGCCTGGAATGATACTGGCCGCATTGTAACAGGTTGCCTGAAACCAACTCCTGTCAGCAAAATAAACCAAATCATGGGTATAACACCACCTGATATTCGTAGGAAAACAGCTGCAGAGATGGAGAAGAGGAAACAGGAAACAGACCCCAGACACCCCTTGTTTGGACACGAACCTCAACTCACAAGGCTAAAGTCAAGAAAGAGCTTCTTACAGTCGACTACAGCCATAACATCTTCACCTGGAGCACACCGTGTAGTACTATGGCGAAATTCGTTGCCTGAAGGGCACTGGAGGAATATCAAAGAGACACCCGCTGCGGGGTGTAATCAGCCATATGCTATATGGAAGGCTCTAAATAGATTAAGAACTGAAGTGTCCCGATGCAGATCTAATATGAAAAAATGGGGTTACTCTACTGAAAACCAACTATGTGAATGTGGTGAGCTTCAGAACCCACAACATCTTCTGGTATGCAGGAATCTACCTGAAACCTGCAATATCGACGACCTT
>JARYHS010013520.1:0-25006 GCA_031002005.1 Vandiemenella viatica | reverse complement strand
ACAAACTGTCTTTTAATCCATGTCATATCTCATTTAATTAAACTAAGGATAAAGGAAACTGCTTTAGGTAATATAATTGCAAGGAAAGGGAAAATGTCTCATCACTCACCAAAGTTGAAGGCAGCAACGAGAAAAGAACATATATTACGAACACACAAATAAACTCAAACCTAGTCCTGTAGCAACCCTCGGCGTGTGCACACCTCTCGAGCCTCATGACTCATTTTCTCCATCATGAATAAGGTTTAATAACTGAAATATTGAGTTTATTTGTGTGTTCGTAATATATGTTGTTCTCTCATCGCTGCCTTCAACTTTGGTGAGTGATGAGTCATATCTCATTTAGTAACATTAAATTTTAACCATTGGTCACCCTAGTGTATGATATTAAAAAAGTATTTTTTTTTTTTTTTGAAAATTTCCGGCAATAAACCTGGATTGCCTTCTGATTTAAGTCTGCTGACCTTTGGTCTTCATCTAACCACTTTAAGGTCGTCGTAATGCTTCCAGCGACAGGTTATGGAATTACAGGATTGTCATTTCTTTTCTCCTAGGAGTAAAATCAGACTGCAGTCATACTTGAGGATCATCATTTGACTCTGTTCCATATTAGCAGGAATGAGCAAATTAGGTAATTGGAAATCGTCGGGAGACATTAAGAGAGCTGTGAAATTGAAAACAACATAAAGCACTATATTACCAAAGTTTATTAAAGTTAACTGGGGGTGACATGATACCATAAGTAGAAGCATTATTTGAGTGTGTAAACCTACTGTATTCCAGATTACTGGAAACATGCTAAAGTAATATCCGTATATAAAGAAGGTAAGACAATTACAGCTGAGAACTAAATCCCTGTTAGTTTGACTTCAGTGGCGGACCAGTTAATGAAGACATTTATCGCAAGGAAAAGAAGTTCTTTTTAGTTAGCTCCATGAATTTATCACAAGTTATTCATGTGAATCTCTGAAGGTTATGTGCAGAATATTTCAATAGAAATATACACAGACAGCTAAGTTTATAGTGACCTTAGTTCTTTCCAAAACCTTTCACAGAGTCAGATCAGATTGTTAGCTGCTGAGTGAAGAAAGGTAGGAGGAAAAAAGTTGGAAATGCAATATTGGGGGAGTGGAATTGAAAGCACAAATACCATAAAGTAGTGTATTGGGGCACGGCTGTTCATTATTTTAATGAGTGATTTAGGCAGAGGTTAGGTTGATTACAGTTGGCATAATGATCTAGAATTGGATTACTTAAGAGAATAACAAATTCTGAGGGGTTTGGAGAGGGCATCTAGTTAAGTGGTTAAAAGTAAAATGAAAATAAATGCCAAAAGAATAAGCTTATTTGGTGTTGTATTATTATACAAACGAGTAGCAATTACTTGTAGAAAGCATAAAATGTAAATATATGGGAATATCTTCAAACATCGAGCTAAGCAGGGCACGTTGAGCAAGTTGTAAGGAAATGGATTAAAGTTTTTGAGTACATGTGGAGATGTATCAGGGAGGTAAAATAGGCAGTTTTCCAACTTTGGTCAGGCCCTTGATAGAATATTGAGATGATATGAGACCATATTTTAGGTATCAAATACTGGAGTTGCTGGAGGAGCCAAGTTGGGCTGCTAGAATTATATGTGTAAATTACCTTAGGATGCACTCTATAACTAAAACTATTAATGACCTTGGCAGAGAATCAATGGACAGAAGAGAGGAGATAAGGCACGTGTTAGACATATACTGGCAATAAGGCCTGCATAAATATGGAAAGACTTAGAAGTGGCATATGGGAGGCAAGAGAGGACCAGAATAATAGCACTTAATATCGGTCTTAAGCGAGTATAGAAGTTTTCATTTTTGAGGTGGGGAGTCGGGGGCTGTGATAAGTAGCCTAGCAAGATGATGAACAGTATGCTGCAGAGTGTAAAAGAATTTATTGTAAAATTTGTGTGGATCTTATGTGCAGAAATATTCATTGTGGTGTGAGTCCATCACAATTATTATTAATGGTATTAATAAAACACACAAGATTTGTACATAGCAAACCAGAGACAGTGAAGACTTGAAGAAAACTTATAACAGGAAGGACATACTAAAAGGAATAGGAATTAGCTCAAGATAGAAAGAAGTGGGGGATTGCATCAAACCAGTCAAGATAACTGGTTACAAAAACAGAAGATATTTCAAGAAATTGTGGTAGAATTTAATTCTGTTTAATTGCCTTATAGATTAGTTGCATTGGGTATCTTTGTTCCTAAATCATTACTGCGATTTTGTCAATATATTAAAGAAGCATTGGTTACTGGGTTTTATCCCTATTTCTTCAGTTCGTTGATATATTTTTGTATGGGTATTTTTAAATTATACTGCACCTTGTCAGAATAGTCCTTAAATGCACTTATATGGAATTAACCAAATACCTTTATTTAGCATCTTGTGGAATGATTTTCTTATTAAAATTACATGTCAGATTTCTTTTCACATTTTATAAGTATTTACTTTTGTAGATACATGTATGCTCAAGTTTTTGTGTGGCAAAATATGTAGGCTATGATTTTGTGTATAACCATGTACAAGGGTGGTAAAACAAATTAAGCTTCTTTGGTTACAAATAAAAAAAAAAAAAATTCATACAAACATATTTCATTATATGCATCTTAAATCTACAATTCACTATTTTTCAATATAATCACCATTCAGGTTTAACCATTTGTCATAACATTTCACTAATTTACAAATTCCTTCTTCATGAAATTCAGTCACCTGGCTACCAGCTAATTTTTTGCATCCATTTTGAATTTTGTATTCATTGAAGTGCTGTAATGTAAGCTGCTGCTTAAAGTATGTAAAGAGATGAAAATTACTCAACACCAGTTCTGAGCTATTAAGAGGATGATCAGAAACATCTCATCTCATTTGATTTAATTAATAAGTTCTTGACATAGTGAGGACAAACATTGTCAAGTAAAAACACTCTGGACATCAGAATATGAAGACATTAGTATTGAATGGAGCACCTAAGTAGACTTCTGAAGTGTGTGTCATGCCACATTCTATAAATTCATCCAAGCAAAACACCTTTGGCATCCCAAAAAACCATACCCATAACTTTCTTCATTGACAAAGTTTGGCAGGCTACTTTTGATTTGCATGGAGAAAGGGTATGACCCCAGGCGTTCGACTTGATTCATTTTGGGATTTATGTTTGCCACCCAAGTTTAATCACCAGTCACAATTCTCTTAAAAAACCTGCCCCTGCTCCTCCCACTTCCAACATGGCAGCATGAAAGGAAGCATGAAAGGCAGAGCCTGTAACCATGTTGGATTCTCATCTAGCACAGAACTTCTGGCAGATTAATATATTGATTACAATCTTTTACAAAACTGTACCAGAAAATTTGTGAGAATTGCTCAGAAAGTTCAGTGCTGGTGAATCTGTGATTTTCACAAATTTTTTCACTAATTTCTTTGCAAAATCATTACTCATTAGTTGTCCTGCTGGAACATTCTGTGCCTAAAGAAATCTTATTACAGCATACACCCTGCATTTGGAGGTATTTTCTATTGCAGTACTCACATTTTGAGGTTATAACAAGTGAACAGGAAAAGTAAACTAGGCTTGCACTGTCACAGCTGGATGCTTATCACTACCACCTTTGCTATATTTCATGGCAGTTTCTTACCAAAATCACCCTTGTACATCCTTTGCTGCAACACTTGCTTGTCTTGAGTGTGATTCAAATCTGTGACTTGTAAAAATAATGGTGTCTTCTTGCCTTGAAGTTGCATATTCTGCTTTAGACTAAAGCTTTGCTGCATGAAATAAAATTTTGTAGTGATACATTTTAAATCTACCAATAGCAAGATAACAATATATTTAATGATATTTATGGCTCAGTTTAGTTTATTTATTTCGAAATTTAATTTTTATCTTTTGTTTATAAAAATTTAAATCCAAAGAATCTCTTATGTGCACCTGATACCAGGAACCTATAAGTACTGTTTACCAGTATAATGGGGTTTGGTTTTAATTAGTGCTTGATCTATTAGTCAGGACTGTGACTGCATTTCCTTTCCAGCCTTCGACTTTTAGTGACATGAAAACTTTGAGGAAGGCACTTCTACCATTGCTTTATATTGAAGTATCACTGTTTTCATCATCTAGTTTTAAGCTACATATTTCAGGCATTATGAAATAAATTGTATCGAAGCTTTTGGTAACTGTTTATAACTCTATAGTGGTTTTTTTTTTTATTTCGGGAATTAAAAGTAATATACCATCCCTGAATGTATAAATAGTGCATGTTTATCAAAGTAAGTTTGATTTTTGTTGTTATTAAATGTAGGATTTCATGTTGTTTCATTGATTAATTATCATCGGCAGACCTACCCAGTTTTATAATAATAATAATAATAATAATAATAGAAGTTGCTGAAATGGACTGAGTTATTAAACAGAAGTGTTAAATAACAGTTTGAAGCGTCTCATTTACTAAGGACAGTGGGAAATGTTGATATAATATATTTCTGCAACTGTTGTGAAAAACATCCTGGAGAAAAATAATTTATATATCACAAAAAAGGTGTCGGACTTCTGTTAATACCAATTCACATTATTGGTTATAATCTCTTGTACACATGACAACATAGCCCTGAAAATGAATTGTGGATTTTGATATGAGCTTTAACAAAATAATTGTTTTTGTATTCATCTCACCTAATGGTATATTTATGACCAAATTATTGTCAAATTTAATTTGCATTAGCAGTAAACATTTTTCTCTATGAATCCCTTTTTGAATTGATATCCAACCCTTCTTTTCAATGTATCAAGCTAAATATTTACGATAGATGAAGGAGTTAACACACAGACCCACACAAATACAAACATACCAGTATATTAGAAAATTTTGACGGTAAATATTGATCCAATGGTGACAGTTGGTAGAGAGGAAAAATACTGAATTGAAAATTGATAACTATAAGAAAATATTACCATGGAAGTTCATGGCAAAAGTAATGAAAATAAGAAAAGGGAATGGAAAATATGCATATAAAAAATTGGTGAGGATATTATTACCCATTTATTTTCTATTTATATCAATAAACATTTCATTCTTTTCTGCTTATTTTTGTTACTTTTGCCATGTTCACCCACTTCAAGTAACATGTCCATGTAATTATCAATTGTCAATTCAGTATTTTTATCTTCCACAACCCCTGCCTCTTTTGCTTAGTTCCCTTTATTTTCCATTCACATGACATCTGATTACCTCGTCATGTGTTCCCACTCAGGTGATTAGTTTTAACTGCAAAAATATTGTAATATATGTTTGTCTCTGCCATTATATTCAAGTAATGGTCTGACCAAAGTTTTGTAACTAAATTCCTTCACTTCTTTTACATCTCCACATCACCTTCTCCAAGAAATAGAGGATCTTGAAACCACTTTCTATCATGTGCGCAATATGAAGATACAAGATTTTGTTATTGAATGTTTGACCCATGTTGCTTCCATTTTTTATTCACATAAATTTTATAAGACCATGGCACTTCAGGAATTGAATATCGCAAACTTATGAGTTTTGTCATGTTTGGTCTGTTATATTGAATAAAACAGCGAGTCTCTTGAGGATTGTGTAAGGACTTTGTTTTGTAGTCTACTTGTGATATTCTCTTTCATGACTTCGTAAAAAGGCAAACCGTAAGTTGGCAAAATACGGGTTGTATTTCATAAAAATTAAACTTTTAAAATATTGCTGATTCATATTAATCCACAGGGTGTTGGCAAAGATCTGCTACCTTGTAAAATACTTGCAGTTATTTGCAACAGGTTTTATTTACATATCTCCAACTTTACATTCCTTTCACATATGCACCTCTAGTTGCCTTCAGGATGCAGAGACTGTATTCCAGCCCCTACCATACACACTGCTGCATAACATCAACTGTTTGCACAACTGCAACTATCAGTTTACAAAGTGCGGCAAGATCTATAACATGGATTTTGTAGATATGACTCCCACAAGGAAAAAACCCATAGGGGTTATATTAGTGGTCAGAATCCACCTTCCAAAGTTGCAAAACATTGCCCCTGTAATTGTATTCTCAACAACAAAAATGGGCTGATTACTCTATCATGCTTAGAGCATACCAAAAGTTGGGTTGAGGACTACCACAAATGTGTTTGTGGGTGATGGGAAGAGTTTCAGAACCCATACCCAAATATTATAGCAGTCAATGAATCTATACATGATAATATCGCCCTCTGGAGTTACCCATTATAATCTTTTTGAGATCAGCATTGAAGCAGCAAATACAGCTACTTTAGGCATCTTGCATTAGTTGCAATTTATAGACTTGAAGATGTAGCTACTTATTGTGGAGCTTATAACTGTTTGATTTTGGTACATGCATTTTCTATGATTTACTGCATACTGACTTGTGAATTCTCTGTTGAAATGTAACTTGCATATTTTCTACAATTTCTTGTGATACTCCTGGTCATCTACTCTCTCGCAAGTCTGTTCCAGTATCAATCTGTAGAAATTTCAAGCCCCAAATAATTACTGACTCTTCAGATGGAGGATCTCTTCCATATCACTGGTGGAATTGTTGGTGATTACTGGGACACACATTGGGTCTTCTGTGGTGTCAAAAATATCTGCAGCATATGTACAAAAAAATTAAAAACATATTGCAAAAAAACAAAAAACAAAAAAAACATGCATGTTTATCTCGCATAGCTTAAAATGTATGTTTCATAGTAACAGTATCATGACTTTATGGACATTAAGTCCAGTATTTAAAAGTGGGAATGTTAATGAGCCTCAAAATTATAGACCGATCTTGATAACTTCAATATTTTGCAGGATTTTAGAACATATAATCTGTTCAAATGTCGTGTGATTTTTGGGCGAAGAAAACCTGTTAAACACAAGCCAACATGGATTCAGAAAAGGCTGATGCTGTGAGACACAACTTGCACTTTTAATTCACGACTTGTGCTGGGTTACAGATAATTAATCCCAAGTTGACTTAGTATTATTAGATTTAAAAAAAAAAATAGCCTTTGACACTGTGCCCCATGCAAGATTACTTAAGAAACATCGTGGTTATCGTATATCTAGATAAATATGTGAGTGTGGTACAAACTTTTTGAAGGGTTTGTAGTTCTCGATGGTGTGTGTTCATCACTGACCAAAGTGAGGTCCAGGGTTCCCCAGGGAAGTGTGATAGAGCCTCTGTTGATTTTCACATACATTTACTTATGCAAAATAATAAGGGGAGGTAGAGGAAAGACTGTTTGCCAATGATGATATTATTTATCATGAAATAAAAACCCAGGATGACTGGGCTTTGTTACAAGCTGGTGTTATGAAAATAATCGCTTGGTGCAAAGACTGGCAGCTGGAGTTAAAAGCTAATAAATACCAAGTCATGCATATAAGTAAAAAAGTGACACCATTTAACTCTGAATATAATTAATGGCTTTGTCTTTAGAATGGTAGATTCCGCTAAATACCTAGGTGTAACAATGCATAATAGTTTGTTGTGCAATGAATATATTGAGAAGGTAATTGGGAAAGCAAATCATATGCTCCGATTTCTAGGTTGTAATATATAACAATGCACACCGGACATTAAATCAATTGCGTACAAAGCTCTGGTGCATTCTCGCTTAGAATATTGTTGTTCTGTTTGGGGCCCCCATCAAAAGGGATTAAATCAATGCATATGAGAAGGTCCAAAGAAGAGCTGCCCGATTCGTTACACGTATATATGGCTGGAAGGAAAGGGTAAGTGCGATGTTGAATGAATTGGGTTGAGAAGACATGGAACACAGAAGGCGTTTCTATCGGCAGAAGCCGATTGAAAAATTCAAAAATGACCTATTTCAGGATGACGGCACACTCATATTACTACCAGCTACATTCATATCTAGGAATGACTGAGAAAATGGGATAAGAGAAATTGAGGAAAAACAGATTCATTCCTATACTCTTACCACCCTCCCCCTACCCCTCTCCCCCATTAACGATTAGGGAGTGGAATAGGAAGGAGTTATCGAGTGAGAGAACGTAGATACCAATATGAGTAGGTATCTATAAACTCCTCCGGCTATCCTGATCTGGGTATTTCATGGTTTTCCCAAATCGCTCCAGGCGAATGCCGGGATGGTTCCTAAAAATAGCTCATGGGTATCTCCTACCATATCCCGTATATCCCTTCCTATGCACAAATTATTACACATTAGGATTGGTGCAATGCCCGCTCCGCCACCCGCTTTTAGTGAATCACAGTAATAATAATGAGTAACTGGCTTCAAGGCAATATCTGTTCTAATTTTGTTCCAATAGATTGGATACCTGGCATTCGACTTATTGAGTAATTTCACTATAAATTGAGAAATCCAGTATATCTGAAACTAGTTCAAGCTTATTGCAGTTAAAAAGTGTTGTACCTCTCTGGTTTATTTAAATTAACCAATCATTAAATATTTTTTCCAGCATTGATGTAATTCTTGGCTGCTCTAGTTATTGAAGATCTAGAGTCTAGAGCAACCAGCTTGGATCCAGCATAATTGGACAAAACATTGTCAATGAAATATTAAGGAAACAAATTCAACCAAGATTTGTTATTCCTCTTTGGCAAATGCAGTATGACATATTTGGAAGGCTTATTTACCTCACATTTTAATTACTTTTCTGAGGTTATAATTTTGATAATGCTATAAATTGCTTATTCTGATTTCAAACTATAGCCTGATTGCTTCTGCAAAGTATCTGCATTACTGGTAACTAAGACTGTACATGATTTAATTATAACACCTATGGGCATGTATATGTATTTTAAGATTCTTGTAAATAATGCTTGAATAGACAAGTACCGGTAGTCTGACTTTAATAAAGTTGTGGACTATGATTAAAATTGTCATTTTTTTAGTAAATTGTATTGTCATATCGTATTTTTATTAGAATATAATTTTTCAGCTATGGGGAATATTTACAGAAAGAACTAGAATTTTCTCAAGTAGTTTCATAAAGGCATTTTACAGTACAAGTTTCAATCTTTTTCAAGATTCTATTTTATTGATGTACTGCTATTTTATGAAATATATTTTTTCTTGGTTTGCAGTGATAACACAATTCGTATCTGGAAGATGCACAGTAGGTACGATAGATCACCTGATATTGGAGAATGTGGCTGAAGACCATTGCATTACTTGCCATGCATTTTTGAAGCAGCAGAAATAGATTGTTCAGAAGATGCAGAAGTACAAGAAGTGATTAATCAGTTGATCAACAGAATATGGAAGTTAAAATAATAGTGAAGACACTATTTTACTTGGTTTTTGCTTTTTCTATGATACATTTTATCTTCAAGGAATTGAAAAACTTCATCAATTTTATCTTCCCATTCTGAAAAAATGACTGTTTAACAAATTTAATTTTATACTTCAAAGTTTTGTTAATTATTTATTGGTTCATAATTTGATGCAAATATCCATTACCTCAAATAGATTTTATTTAATTTGGGTTGTTTCAAATAGTGTTTTGTATGTCAGCTGTTCCATTTTTTTTTATGTTCTTTTACATTCTCTGAATGTTGCGATATAGTAAAAGTATTGCAATAGTGTAAAAGATTGAGCTCCAGATTTGTAACAATTGTCAAATTACCAGACTCCATTTTAACTATATTCTTATAGTGAATTCTTGTCAGATTTTTATTTGTATAACATAGGTATTAAATACCAGATTTTTGTTGGATTTCTTTTAACTCTACAGTTGCAAACATGGAAAATTGTAATGTTGTGATGTTCCTTCCATCCTGTAATGAAGAGATGGCATACGAAACTTGTAGCATCTTTGAATTTCTACTCTTAGCTACTGGATAGTTCATTTAGACTGGATTGGTGTTAGGGTATTTGATCTGTTTATTATGAGCATATTTGGGGCATTCAGTGAAAAAGCAGCAATGGAATTTACAGTTCTTCGTGTTATGGTACTAATACTCATATATGTTTTATTTGACTGATAAGTAAATTTCCAACATTCACAATTATATATGGTTATAGACATTTAAAAAATGAGATTCTCAGATTTGGATCTTTTGATGATCCAAATTTACTTTCTTTTGATGTTCCAAATTTACTTTATCTTTTGAATTTAGAAATTGAATCTACAAAGTTTGAGGCTTTAAGCTTAAGTCTCTTCCATGGTTCCTTTATATGTCCAGTTCTGAATAAACAATAACTCCAAATTAAATGATACTTGTAAATGTTATTATCATATATTCTGTTGCAAAACTCTGCACTGACTCTTGCTTACATGTCTTTATTAGGGATAAAACCTACATGCTATTGGCAATATAAGAAGTTTAACAGTGCTATAAAACTCTGGAAGCATTATAAAGAAAATTTGAACATAGAATGATATACATAAAATTATATGGTACTATTTTTTTGTCATTGATCCCAGAAGCAAGCTGTAATTTCCATTATTCCAATTACTAGCCTTACCTACATTGTTCACATCTATTAAGTATATGCTACAGGTAATTGTTGCTATCAGATTTTAATAGGCGAAAGAAGATATTGTTAACTCGTAACACTGAACCTTTATTGCTGAAGTTCATTACAGGCTGGTTAATTATTACATGAAATATCATGTGAATGCAATAATTGTTAAATAAGAGTTCTGCTACTAAAGGTGCTAGAAAGTATTTTTCTTTTGAAGTACTGTAGCAATTTATGAATTGATATTTGTGCCGCTATGACTTTCCTCATTATGCTACAACTTAAGAGGTTCTACTGTATGACTCTGTCACAAATTAGTTGTTACTTAAATGACCATCCATATATAGATAGAATGAGAACACATTGTCTTGAGTAATTTTAGTACTGTACCATGAACAAATACTATTCAGGTATCCTGTTGGTGATATAAGAAATTCTTGTTATAAATGCTTAAACAAATTCGCTTCAAAAAGGAATACTGCATACTTATATCTTCTATTATTGTAACTCTAGGTAAAAATTGGCTTGTTGTGCATTGGTCCCAAATCCTTCTAAGAGATCAGCGTTGTGAAGATTTGATGATTGGACCACTTGACAACATTAGTCTCTCCACAAACAAACGGCTAACATCTTAAATACAGTGCATGTAATCAAGACTCATTAACTGATTCATGCCACACTTTTCAAAAATCCAAATGCACTAAACTTGCACAAAAAAGTTTATATTAAACTTTCTTCATTTTATACATTCTTATATCTACAATATATTTCTTAATACCAGCTTCCTCTTCTTTTTTTTTATTTTTTTATTTTTGATATATCAGCGAGCATGCATTAGAATCAGTTTATATATATATTTACAGGCACCAAATCTCCCAAGTTAAATTTTGTTAGTTGTGCCCCCTATCATTCTTCTTCCAATTTTTCAAAGCTTCTTTGTTTCCCTGTGTCATATCCTTCTCATGATTAAGCTTATTCAGTTTGTCTAATTGATCTTAATTGCAGTAATCAATCTCCCACATTAAGAGACCAGCTGATTGTAGCTTCCGCACTGTGCCAACAATCTTCACTCTGCTCACTGGCATCTGTGTAATCTTACTCAACCACACTGTTATAAAGTTACTATTACTTCACCACAGTTATACACTAAATAGATGATGTTTAACATTGATCAAAGCTTATTAGGTATATTTAACTCTTTGCTGATTTTTATTTTTGTAATAAAGCTTTCTTTATTTTTACAGCACAATCGAAATACACCTTCATTGTTCTTGTTTTCAATTTCTTAATATTAATTTATTATTTGATCTGACAGCTCTCTTAGGATTTCTGCTGTCATATCTCCTCACTTATAAATCAATAAAGCTTGGTCTAAAATTCGACACCCCCTGTGCTGATATGGATGTTCCCTACTACTAGTCTCCACTTCTACCTTCATAGGTAATACTGCAGCTTCATCTATGCCACTGAATTGTCTTCATCATTCAAGGCCAAGTGGTCAGGGATACTGCTAGGGCTTGGCACTCGGAAAGGTGCAGGTTCAAGTCTCCATCCAGCTATCAAGATTTCAGTTTTGCAAATCACTCAAGGCAAATACCAGGGTGTCTCATTCAAATATCCATGGCCAAATTCCTGTTCTTGTCCCTGTCTTCTATTGGCTCTAATGACTTCAGTGGTAACAAGATATAAAGCCTTAATGAAAAAATTACCTAAATTTTCTTCACCACCTCCTACAAACATTCTTCTGAATTGCAAGCATTTCACAAATGTGCCTTCCTCTGCAACTTGACATGCTTAATTCTCATGAGATCAGTCTTCTTGATCACCAAGCATAATGTAAGAGTAGATATGCTAGGTCCTGGGTCTGGCATTTGGGACTGTGTGGCTTCAAATCCCTATTTCCTTCATACTCATTCTTTTACTTTTCTTTTTGCTGTTAATTCTTGTATATATTACTCAATCTTTTGTTTGGCTTTGAATGCTTGTTTCATATCTTCTTGACTCAAACTTATTTTTCATTCTGTCTCATCTTTTTATCCTCTTTGTTTCATTTTTGATAAATTTTGCATCGTCATAATCAAAATTTCCTTGGTATTGCTCTTGAATTTCCAAATATTACCTTTTTTGACTAGTGCTTGTTCTGATGTTACATAGACATTGTAACAGTAGCTCCTACCAATTTCCTAATATCTTGATCCCAAATTATAATTAATACAATCATTCCCAATCAAAACACCGATTTAGTTTCAATTAATTAACCACAATTATCTGCCATCATTGCCACAAATTTTCGACTTTAAAATGTTTTTTCGCTGAAGTGATCATTCAAATTCAAGCTGATAACAATGCACAACTGCAGCACTGTTATGTAGCACAAAACAGTGTTAAAAAGCATTCGAAATGTAGAAACAGTTCACTGAAAACGGGAAAAAATGAGAAATATCACAAAATCAATGTAAAACTCAATACAAAATCCATGGGACAGTGCTGAAAATACAACAGAATTTATAAACAAAATTTTTACCTTATAAATTTCATGAGCCCCACTTAACAAATATGGATTACAATTTTAAATTTAGGGTTCCAAGGAAATCACTTCTTTGTTGAAAGAGACTAATACCGTATTAATTACCTATAAAAATTTCAACAAATCAAATTTTTAAGGATTACACTTTCATTTACGGAGTTTGATTTTCAAACTTTACTTTTGACTTACTTTTTACTGTTCTGATAACAATCAGTATTATTTTCCATGCAATATCACCTTGATAATTATCAAAATTCCCAAACTAACCCAAAATAATTAATTTTAATACTCACCAGTTTTCATTGAATCCTGTAGTTCCAAGCACTTTATAAAATATTGAATTATTTGTAATTGTTTTCATTTTAATTCATGATCCACAGTAGCCAAATATGAGGTGTAACCAAGTGAAACTGCCTCTTGCCAAGTCCGAAAAAGCACCTCGCGTAATTAATGGGCACCCCCTAACATATTATAACACAATCTTTTTAAGAACTAATATTTTATTCTTTGTTTGAGAGTAATCCTCAGTTATGAATGGCTGTTTGGTATTTTGTGGCAAACCAGTGGACTACTCCTAACATTGTCATTATATACATTAGCAAATCATTTAAAATTAGTTGCATCTTCCTAGTAGAAATATCCACAACGTCTGCAGACACACTGCCATAACTGTCAATAACTCTTCTTCTTCTTCACCATCTTTTCCCAACATTTTTGGTTCGACTGTGTTTAGTGAGTTTAATGCATCATTGGTATTGTCAAATTTGAAGCTATGGTTTTATGACCTTGCTGATGTCAAGCATTTAATACCTACTGCCAGGTTGTACTAAGTGCTAATAGGGGAAGCGAAGTGTTTTCATCCATCAGTGAAATGTGTAACTATGTTCAGTGTGTGCAGGTGTATTTTTTGTTTGTGAAATGTGTAGTTTGAGGCATAGATTGATCCTAGCATTCATCTTGACGGATGAGGAAAAATGCATAAAAATTGCAGTCAGTATGGCCAGTATGCGGGAGCCTAGGTTTGACCCCAGTCTATTGTACCTCCAGGATCCAGTAGGCACTGAGCCACACGGTTGGGTAACTTAAAATGTGACTCTGAGAATAAAACGGACACTAAATTATAAGAGGCCACCAGTTCCCACCATTGCGATGTCTTAGGTCTTGTCAATCGAATAACTTGACCAAAGTCAGCTGTATGTTGTGCCACAGAAAATATCTCAACATGATAGTTTTTGATAGTTTTTATAATGTGTACCTGTCCACTACTTCAAAAAAATTCATAGACACAAAGTATTCCTAGAGAATACATTACATTAAGTTCTTACATTAAATGTTAACTGTACTTCTTGATGTTTTCTATGGATTTAAATTTTTTGAGGATCTAACCCTTTCTGTCATAACTCCCTTTGTATGGATGGGAAGATAGCAGCGGCTACATGTAGGTGATATACACTTCTGTTCCATCTGTTAAAAATTGCTGTATCAAATGCAAGTTGATTGTACTCATTTGCTCCAAAAAACCCTACTTCTTAGCAAAGTCACAAATTTTGGTAGCTCTATTTTTTTTAAGTATCAAAAGTTTTGTGGCTGGATAATGATGCAGCTTGGTACATGCCACATGTATCTAAATGTACTGGTAGAGATATCTATTATTTACACATAAAATATCAAATGGTCAAGTAGTTGCTGATATCTGAAACATAGTTCTCATATTAAGATGATACAATGATAGAAAGTCATAGAGGCATCAACATTTACTTAAATATTGAAATTTTGCTTAATTTTTCTGGTAATTGAAAAATCCTAAAAATCAATTTTTTTTTAGTAACCAATTTCACTCCAATACAAACTATTTTTCATACAAATTTTTAATTATCTAGTTTAATTTGTGGAATAACTCCAGGAACACGATACTCAAAGTTCTAAAAGTGTGATGATTTAGAATATTTATTAGCATACTGGAGTTAGAAAACACCTTTATTTTAGTGCTGTAATTAAATTAATTTCTTTTTATATATTGCTGATGTGTAATAGTAATAATTACACTAATTGAGGTAAAATGGTTATATTGAATTTGTTTGAAGTACCTGAAATTAAAGTGATTATTATTATTAAAAACATAGTCATGATTTTCACTGTTCTTTGTGTAATTTGTCATTTCTAAGATACATTCAACTGATTGCAATGTTGTAAAACTGAATACTTATCTGCTGCTTGTGCATAGCAGGTGTTGTTTCTTTCATTGCAAGTAATGCAACAGTCATATCACTTAAAAGTAATAACACCTGTAATTTGAATGATAGTTACAGAAATCTAAAATTTTATACATGTTCCTTAGCATTACATCTACTGTAATGTTTTATTTAAAAATAATTTATTATGTTTCATTTCAAATTATTTATAAAAACTATAGCATTTTATCAGGATTTGTCAAATCATTTAGCTGTAAAACAAGTTCTTTTAATTTAAATTGACTTTTGTTATGTATTTTCAGATGAGATATAAGACTGATTACATTGAATTTTTGTAATGACAAGAGCCTTATTAATACCAAATAGGACAGCCTTATTTATTTTAACTGAAGTACACATATTTGTATGAAAACTGATGATCAGCATGTTATATTATTTATTTAGTTTAACAACCTATATTAAAGTAATCTGCAGTGCTCTAACAGGTAGCAGTTAGTTCCAAAAAGCTTTCATGTTACCCGGCCTAAGACTCATAGCCTAAAAAAAATGTATTTTGTTTTTACCCTACCTAATTGCTATTTTCGTCAAAAGCATGTTTAAAATATGCTTGTTGCTTAAGATACTCCTTGATGTTTAAATGATGTTTTATTTATTTTAACTGTTTTATTTTTGTATTGTTAACTTGTTAAGCATTCTAATGAAATGTGATAAATGAAATATTTGTAAATATAAGGCTATTTGAAAGAGAACTATTAAAGTGTGAAGAAGTATATGATTACATATTTTTACACAAGGTGTTTTTTTAAATAATTATATTCATTCAGTTAGAAAAATATTCACTATTTTTAATTGTTAATACATGTTCGTGGCCTTTTCTTTTGTTCCAAATACTGTTCCCAATTATTTTCCCAAAGTAATGTAGATCAATATGGACCTTACACAATAAACAGCAGTGTCAATTGGAGTTGCGTAGAAAAAATTAAATGTTGAGTGGTATAACACTTAGTGCTCTGTTTTTATAATTAGCGGTAAATGAATACTTGCAAAAATATGTTCTCTCAAAAGACTCGGTTCTGATAAAAGTTTGTAGATTTTTCTCACACAGTTTTAGAAGCATTTTAATGTAATTTTAACCTTAGCCACTCCTACCAGTTGGTTGCGGGCCTGGCTCATAGTAAGCCATCGCCGAGGCCACGCGGACATGTATATAAGGAAGAGCGGCACCCGAACCATCTCAGTATCTGTGGGTCAGCCGACCATTACAGATGTGTCTACACCTGAAGAAGACGGCAGAGCCAGCCGTCGAAATATTGTGTTTCCACAACACTATCCGGCGGTACACCCGTGAAGACTACATTGCCCTAATTTTAAATAGTTCGTTGTCACTGTAGGTCACCAGGTAGCATACCAAACCAGTCCGACACAAGAGGTGGATAAATAATTTGAAAAAAAAAGTCATCAAGTACGAGATCAGAAAGTTAAGTCCACCACACATTTATTGCAATAACTTAGAACATCGAACCGGTTAGCCACTACCACAATTTGAATATTAAGGCTAATCGAAACTTTGTCAACCATAGATTGCAAGATACTTCAGATAAAGGGAAATTAATAATTAAGTCAGCTTTACACCAAATTACTTTCAGTGTCACAATTAACGTTCTTATGTATTCCTACACTGTTCAAACTTTATGTAAAACACGCATTGTCCGAGCTAAAGACATTCAGTCTTCTTTGTGATGTTTAATACACCACACTATTCCCATAGCGTCTCGCACTACAGGCCACAAGCCATTTGCTACCATAGCTAGCACACGACTGACTTGGAACAATGTATTCATCCACTTACCCAAGTACTATTTGCCGATTGGCGGACGAAGACTGTGATGTTACACTCCCCAACTACCAAATATGATAATTGTTCAGTTTACATAAAAAAAAACACACACACCAAAGAGTTATCATTAAAAAGAACAGAAAATTTCACCTCGCAATTCTATGCTAATATACACATTTACAGACTTTTTAAGTGACCAACCGTCTAAACTAAATAAGATAAAACACTGAACATACAGCTTGAAAGAAAAAAGTAAACAAACAAAATCAGAAAACGCACAGAAAAAATGCTACATAAAATTGATATAGTCTTGTGATCACAGTTCTCGCACATACTGTTATAGTGCGCGTCACGAATGATGGCGGCCCAGTTTAGCGAGGCTCTGCGCATGTACATCACCAGTCTGCCAGTAGCCAATAGGATTCAGTAACAATCCAAAGCCTGTCATGGTAACACGAGTGTCGAATGCGATGTTTTTGTGATGTAGACGGCTGTAAATCAGTGAGCTTTGCAATAATTCCTATTCTAAATAATGGAAGATGAGCAGCATAAGTGTAAGGTTCTGCATAGTCAAAGCACAAAGCAAGTTTTTAAAGTACATAAGCATTTTAAGCTCGAAGCAGACATGAGAGGGCTGATCTGCGACATTGCCAAAGCTCAAGAGAGAACTGCTAAAGTGTGTAATACTAGCCCTAGAACTGTACTGCTAATAGTTAACCGCAGCAACTTCAGATATTCTATGTCAGTCCTGTTTCTCTCTCTCTCTGCGCGACCCGCCTTCATTCATGAGGCGGACTATAGTACACAAGGAAAATCCACCTGAAAAAAAATAACACACACATCCAATATGAAAATGATACTATTGCTTTTATATCCGGCTCTATGGTTGAAGGCCTCGGCTACCTTACACGGTGGAGGTCAGTCACCTATAGACAACTACTATTGATTTAAACACTTCATGCACTGCACTTCACTTTACAAAGCCTGCTGCTGCTTAACTTCTGTCAATTTTTTTTCCCGGCTTGGATAAAGCACAGGAAATGCGGATTAAATTTAATTTTTTTTCTCTTAGCCTTAGCCGGAAAAATCAAGGATTTATTCGCCATAGTGATTGAACAGTAGACATATGCTAAATAAGGAGAAATTAGGAAAAAAATGTCCCCTATTTCATTCGGCTAACTTCCGGTAATCCTGTGTACGGTTTAAGGACAGTCACGTTGAAAGTACCTCTGAAATTCTGATCAACAGGATATACTAGTATATAGGAATTTTCCCTCGGGCAGCTATAAATCATATATGGGCCTTCATATAGATATTTGAACTTTCTAATTTCCTTATTAAAACTAGAGGATTTATAATGAGTCTGCGCCAGTAGCAGTATCAAACCCATCCTGTGGCCGAGTTTCTTAGATGGCATGGACACATGGAGAAAACACCCTTCTAAATTTTCGGGATTATCTAAATACCTTTAATAACTCACTGAACTTCAAATGAACCTACTCCCACACCCAGGCCACATTCTTGGATGTGGACCTGTCCCTTTACAATGGCCACCTCAGTCCACACCAACTCACAGCAGTACCTCCATTTTGACAGCTGCCTTCCGTTACGTACTAAATGTTCCCTCCCCTACAGTCTTGGCATTCGAGGCAGTCGTATATGCTCCGATCAGAAATCCTTTATGGAATATTCAAACAACATCTCACAAGATTTGGTATCCCGCAATTATCCCCCAGCTTTGGTTCACAAGCAACTTTCACGAGCCACATTGTAACCTGCTCTACCTATTGACTGATCCAAACCAACCATAGTCCAGTCCTGGTAACTCAATACTTCCCTGGCCTTGAATCCATCAATAAAATCCTTCAGCAGGGTTATGATTTTCTACTAACCTGCCCAGAAATGAGATCCATTCTTCCAAACTCCTCCCATGCCTTGTCACCAATATAAACCTTGTACACACTCATGACTCTTCACCTTCCTCCCATCTTCCTATGAATCCCATTCCAGCTCTTTTATCATATCTGTTAATAATTACCGAGCATGGTGGTGTAACGGATAGCGTTCTGGCCTCGCATTCGGGAGGACGGCGGTTCGAATCCCCGTCCGGGCATCCAGATTTGGGTTTTCCATGGTTTCCCCAAATCACTCCAGGTGAATGCCGGGATGCTTCCTTCAAAAGGCCATGGCCGAATTCCTTCCCATTCCTTGCCCCCATCCTTTCCCGTCTCTAAAGACCACGTTGTTAAAAAGGGACGTTAAACTGTTAAAAAAAAAATGTTAATAATTGTGTTAATAATTTCCAGAAACAAATCGAGCAGCCCTTTTTTTGCATCCTCTCCAACTCCTGTATTTGATACTCATATTTTGGATCCCATACTACACTACAATATTCAAGCAATGGTGTGACTAAAGTTTTGTAACTTCTCTCATAAATCCCCTCATCACTCTCTCCACCAAGTGCAGAATTTTGGAAAACTGTTCCTACTATCTGTCCAATGTGTTCTGTCCAGTTAAACTTGTAATCAAATGTAATGCCAAAATATTTACATTTCAAGTCTTCAACCAGCAATTCTTGCCACACCTTATAATGATAATCAACCTTAAGTTTTGTATTTGTGTATCTAATAAGCTGACTCTTCTTTGCATTTATCTTCATCCCATGTTCACCAACCCAACTAGATATCACCCTGCAGCTGTTTACAGTCCTCTACCAATTTGATCCTTTTATGTAGCATTATATCATCTGCAATCAATGTAATTTCTGATAGTAAACAATCAATAATGAATAGCAATGGTCCCAATACGCTACCCTGTAGCACTCCCATATTTACTTCCACTTCTTTTGATACTGCATTTCCTACCCTAACTGTCTGTTTTCTACATTTTAAAAAGTCTTCTACTCAGCAAATCATTTTCTCACCCACTCCAATAGTTTTTACCTTATTTACTAACATTTTATGACTCACTCTTATGTCTGCTTCTGTGAAGTGGGAATCCAGAAGGATGGAAGTATCCCACTGACATCATGAACAATGACTTCAGAGTACCACTTACAATCTACACAGAAATTAATTAATCACCAAATAATACATGAAATGCATTTGAATATGCTTTTAATCAAATACATTTCAAAAGTCTTTTAGGTCTTTAATGATAAATAAAAGATTTTAATCAATTTTGCAAGGCTGTGCCCCTGTCAAGTTACATGATAGTGAAACTGAAGAATTCTTAAATTAAATGTAAGAGAATATTTAATTTCTAGAATTGAGTTGCATGAATGTGTTGAAAACTCTTGGAATTGCTTGGAGGAAGAGTCTGACATTACCGGAGGTATTAGCCATGGAACAGGTTTCATAGCATTATGTGCCACCAAGCGATTAGTCAGATAATAGCAGATATTAGATGTTAGATTTTACTATGGAGGACAGGGTAGAGATAGTTGAGGGAGGAACAACAAGTAGTATTTACAGAAATATAGGTTACTGTTTATGGAACGATCTGAGGATAGCAAAGGAGATGCCACGTACCAGGATGGAAATGGTGCAGAGTCACTATGATCAGTTTATAACTGGAAACTAGAAAAGAGGTCTGTAAATGCGTAGGTAAAGAAATTGCTTGAGAATATCATGAGGCCTGCTGTGGAGATTATCTGTTGACACTATTTGTAGGTGTTGGTGTGCGATACATGGCATACACCTGAACAGAGGGCTAACATTCCAAGTTGTCATCTAAAGCTGTAAGGGAGTACACATCATTATTATCGGTAGGGTTTGGATATTTAGGAGAAGTCATATTTTTTTCCTGCCTTCTTTTTGAGCTTAAATGCTGAATTAAACACTGCTTCAACGTTTCTGATTGTATTTAAATGTGTTTTATATAGCATATAAATACATATTCAGACCATTTTCCTAGTTTTGGTCATATTTTGATGATATTTTTGGTCATATTTTGAGGAGAAATCTGGTAGTTTCTTAATAATACTGGGAATTCACTAGAAATGGATGAGAAGAAATTAAGATAATTAGCCACAGAACTGTACTTCTGCTATACATGTGGGGGGGGGGGGGGGAGACTAATTTTCACTGTGGTCAGTATTCACCAGTAAATAATTAAAGTTATACATTATTGTCACTCTCTAAACATGTTCCGCCCGCTTTTTAATCTCAACAATGTAGCAGAAGCATGCCTGTGTCGATCTGCGTAAATCAATATCTCAATGAAATATCCTAAGTAATCATTAAATCTCCAGTGGATTAGTGAGTAGACCTACCGCCATGCCGAAAATAAAATTTCCTGGAAGTGCGAATTTACGTAAGGGAATATAGAGAGGAGTATTTTTAGTACAGATGAAAGAGTTCTATTCTGTAAATTATCTGAAAATTAAAGTGACTTCAAGAAAACTATTTGAAACTGAATTTCCAAATGGTGCGGTGAGTGCACGAAAGCAAATTGTGCTGTCTACATGAAAGCGGCACTAGTAGATAAAATAAATGAAGTATAATTATGCATGATTTGATGTATAGTAAATATAAATGTCTGGTCATATTTTTTCATTTTTAGGTCATATTTGCCTGCATATTTTTCTATTTTTTCAGTCATAAAGATCCGAACTCTAATTATCAGGTTAGAATTGTTAAAGACTGCTGAGGAGGGACTAAAAGTAGGGAAACAAAGAGATAGTGATTACAGGTATCTTGTAAGAGAAATTGTAAAATGTATTCATCTTTATGTTAACCTGTTCGTTTTGGCATTTATAACTTTTCGATATTAAACCTTATTCATGCAAGTGGGCAAAATAAATGGAAAGGGAATTGTATATGCAGACATAGATGCTCACCTTATCACACCTAAACGGAGGGGCAAATTTTGAAGTTCTTAGCTAAACCTACTTACAATAATGGGGATTGGATGTTGCCTTTTTCAGTTTAGAGGCTATTAATATGGGAACAAAAATAAGTAAGCAAGGGGATAGTGATTAAGGCACTTGGTGAGAAAAATCATAAATGCCCCACCCTCCCCTACAAAAAAAGGATTAATGCAGAAAAACACATTAAAATATGGTGGTAGTAGAACATGTTCATTTTGCCTTCTTATGGCTTTACCCCTCATTGATTTCAGGGTCATTAGAGGCAGGGAAGGACTGGGGCTGAAAGACAGGAAAGAATTTGGCCATCACCTTCTGGAGGAACAATCTCTGCATTTGCCTAAAGTGATTCCAGAAAATGATAGTAAACCAAAATCTTGGTGGCCAGATGGGGACTGAAACCCACATCTTCCTGAATGTGAAGCCAGTGTTTTACCCATCACACTCAGTACCGTGTTCACTGTGAGGCAATCTGATAGGCACAAACCCATGATCACCACATGGTGATTGTCAGTGTGAGCCCATCTGATTCACTAGCCATGTGTCTTGTCTACTCTCGTGAATAAGGTTTACTGCCAAAGTCTTGTGTGTTCCTCTCTTTCCATTTGTTGCTGTCCTCCTGCCTACATCTATGGCAATTGTTGGGTTTACTTTCCCTATCATTCCGTATTTTTAATTCCTAAAATCATTTTTCATCTTATTAAAAAAATTGTGAAGTTGATAAAATAATATAATGGGAAACACATTCAGGAGAGAAAAGAATGATGAGAATATGAAAACTTTATTGTAAGACTCTTCTATGAATCTGTAGGAGTGAAACAAAGAAGTAGAATTTATTGGTTGAGATGTAGGGAAAAAAACAGACAGTTTTAGGCTTTAAGTCATCATTAAAGGAAAGTATACTAGACAATGAGGTTTTTGTGGAAAGTTATAGAGTGTAGTACAGAGAAAGAAGAGGAGTTGATAGAGGTCTACTCATAGTGGTTAACTATCGTTTGCTGGTGTTCTTAGATCGATAAATTGCAGGAAGGATACAAAATCAAAGAAAATAATAAACCTAAATCATGACCTTTATCATCATTAGATCTGGCAAGAGACTAAACTCATTCCATGGTTTTGAAGGTTGAGAGTAGAGTGGTTATTTCTTGTGAAGATTGGAAAACAATAAAATTAATAACACAAGACAACAAGACATTCAGCATACAAGACAACAAGATTTGCAAATAAATACCTTATTGAAGGAAGGATAATTTACACAAATTGTAGGGCACAAATCTGTTTAATATAGGCTAATGATAACTGTACGGTTTCAGGTTACACAAGGAAAAAAATTATCAAGAATTTGTACTTGATGATAAGTCTGCCATCTGATGAGTCTCAGTATGTACACATCCATTCCCTTGCTGCATGTTGTCATTTAAAATATTTTGGTATAAATTTTAATCTTTATTAAAGTTTGTTCATGATATTGTGTTCATTGCTTCCCTCCTGCCTTCATCCGTGGTGGGTGATAGGTTTACTTTCCCTATTTTCTTTACTGGTGGATATAAGAGAATTTAAATTTAAAAAAAAAAAACAGAAATCAACATGAAAAATTGCTATTGACACAAGTATAAAATTGCATGGGTTCCAGAATTTAATAGATATTTCAGGGAAAGGATCAGTTCTGAAAGGAATATACAAGTACAATGGAGAAGTAGAAAATGGTGAAAATATTTATTACAAAATTCAAAATGATGAAAAGAATGTAAAATTCATTCTATAATACTGCAGTGAAAATTATAATAAGTAAACACAACAGGATGAAGCAGTAGGGCAGTAAGAACCACTAAAAACAAATCACTAAGGAATTGAGTGGCAAAGAGGGGAGCTAAAGATGTGTTTGTGATAACTATGAGGGCAAAATGAAAAGTTCTTGGCTTGACACAGGGATACATCTTTTTGTGGTGATTACTCATGGTGCAGTGATGAACATCAAATTTCAACTTGTGTGAAATAGTTTCTTCATGCTAACATCCCCCACTATCCTTTCTGGAGCCAGTGTTTGTTTTAGGCTGGCCGTCCACTGCAAGCATATTTGAGCGACTAACAGGTCTCGCATAATCGTGCGTATTAGTGTGACTGATCCCAACACACAGAACGTTACTGAACGGTATCCATTGCAAGCGATCTTGAGAGACTGATTGTAGCCAACGATAGGCGACGAGCAAATGATCCTACCAGAGTTGGATTAATTGCTTGTAGCAGCCGTTACGCATTCTACACTCCATGTTCCTTTTCGTGTATACCACAGTTTTTGTTCATCAAAAATTATAGGCCAATCAGTTTGTCATCAGTGGCGTACGTAAATTAAAGGAGATATTGATATGCAACAACATCAAAAATATATGTGAGGGGCATGAGTGGTTTTCAAGTCGGCAACATGACTTTAGGCAAGGATATTCACGAGTTAATAGATTATATGCAAGATATTTCAGAAGAAATGGGCAATAGAGGCAAATTGATAGTGTAGCACTAGAACTCTCAAAAGCCTTTGACAGAGTTAGCCATAACATGGTGTTAAATAAGGTAAAAACTATTGAAGTGGATGAGAAAGTGATTTGATGACAGAAGAATTTTTAAATGATAAAAAGCAAAAAGTTAGAATAGGATATGCACTATCAAAAGAAGTGGAAGTAAAGATGGGAGTGCCACAGAGTAGCATATTGGGACCATTGCTGTTCATTATTCTAAATAATAATTGTGTTGATGGTTTACAGTCAGGAATTAGATTATTCACAGATCACATAACGCTATATAAAAGGATCAAAACAGTAGAGGACTGTAAACAGTTACAGGGTGGTCTGGACAGGATATCTAGTTTGGTTGGTAAACATGGGATAAAGATAAATGCAAAGAAGAGTCAGCTTATTAGATACACAAATAAAAAACTAAAAGTTGACTATGATTATAAGGGCGAGAAAGAATTGCTTGTTGAAGAATTTAAATGTAAATATCTTGACATTAGCTCAGATGGGAAGGACACATTGGACAAGTAGTAGGAAAAGGTTTCAAAATCCTTCATT